>LGRX02026577.1:0-81551 GCA_001247695.2 Cymbomonas tetramitiformis | reverse complement strand
CCCCCCCAAAAGCTGGCTGGTTTCTTATCGCCGGGTTGTAACCCCTTAGCTGCCAGCTGATGGACATGTCCATCAAACACTCAAAACTGATTTTCTCGGCGACAAATAACTCAAATTCACTTTTGAAGACAGTTTTGAAAAGCTCTTATCGAGCCGCGTGCAGCCATGCACTTAGAAGCAACCATGTTGCGACGATGCTCTAAATATTTGCCCAGGCGCACTCTATTTTAGCTTGACCATAATGAGTCACATTTAGGGCACATGTGTCATAGTGTTACAAACCCCTAATAATATAAGTAGCCCTAACCGCATGTTGAGCACTTGGTAAGATTATACCTGGAGGTATAGGGTCAATATTAGGGCTTATATTGTTAACGATGTGCACATCCATCAACATTTTTCAGTTGACAATCACGTCATCGGTATCAAGTGTCATGTATTTCTAACGTTTGCATGCGATTCGCCTTGAGAAGACCTTTCCGACACTATTTTCAAAAGTTGAGGCAGGACCCTTATGCCAAAGTTATTGCAAATAAACCAAAATTTTCAAAACCCCGAAATTCCTCCGGCAACTAAGGGGTTAAAGGTGAGTGATTACTGTAGCTCTTTACGATACTTTTTAACTTTTGCGCCAGCGGACAGACATCATAATCGATTGTATTCCACAATTTCTCGGGATCAATCACAAATTCCAGTCCCTGAACAATATGACACACTTGGAAATGAAATACCCCAAGCGGAAAGGATAAATTTACTCAGAGATCATCCAGCCTTGGCATGTCGGTTGTTTTATAAAAAACAAGAATGTATATGGGAAATATTAATTGCCCATTCTAAATCTAAACCATTCGGACAAACTGCTGTCGACTGGTGGAGAAGAATAGAATTTCAAATGCGAGGGTCGCCACACTGTCATAGCTTGTTATGGATTTCAAACCTAATTGACAAAATCTATAAAACAAATTTGTCATCGAAAGACCCTGAAAAACAAGAGGAAGTGTTACGTTGTGTTGAAAAAGTAATCACATGCAATTTAATGGACAGAAATGACGCCGATGATGTCTTTACAATGAATGACGGAATCATTGATGATGACAAAATGCAAGAAAAGCATGCATCATGGTTGCCAGCCCGAAGTTATTTTAAAGAACAAGATCACCCTTGTAAGTCTGAATTCAATTTATATATGAATGGCATACCACTAGACTTTACACCACCCTCAACTCACAAAAACACACCACGATCCTCAAATCAGGCCAATCATCCTACCTCAAAAACAAATTTCAATGCTGATGCACAATCTGACCCACCTCCGCATGTAGACCACGCTTCCTCACTTCATTTACCTTTAAAAACAGAACCCCAATGTGTGCCCATAAATGTTTCAGAAAATTTACTAAATGACCCCCTGCCGAAAGACACCATACCAGACACACATGATGACACTACCATCCAACAAAGCATTCCTACACAAACAACATCTCCTCAAAAAATTACTTCCACATATGAAACTGCGAAAACTGGTATCGGTCAGAAATTGGTACAAATATGGTATCGCCGGTTACAAATTGCTAATCAAATGCATAGATGCACCCAAACTTGCTTTAAATATAGCACAAGGTCTTTTAACAAGGTTTGTCGTTTTGGATTTTCATCCTTGGGTTGGATATGTCGCAAAACAAACCCTCATTCTGCCACAATTGTGGAAGAAAAGGATGGGAGAGGTAGAAAGCGTGTTCATGTACACCCACCCCGAAATAATCTTTGGTTGAATAATTACATTATCAATCCACTACTAGCGATTGCTGCTGGCGGCAACATGGATATAAAATATATTGATAACGATGTCGGTGCTGCAGAATATTATGCATCTTACTGTTCTAAAGCAGAGGCACCAGATTCAGTTGTACTTCGTAACCTTGTTACCAAAAAGGTAGGCACCTTGATCATTAGAAGCAATAATATCACAGACAAACAACGGTTATCTACCGTTGCAAATGCTCTTGTTGAATCTACCCAAGTAGGTGCGATGCAAGCTTGTTGGACACTACTCCGTCTTCCTTTTGTACAATGTTCCAGAGGAGTCCTTAGTATTAACACAGCTAAACAACATCAAATCCCATCATCAGTCATCACGGATGAAACTAAACTAAGTGAAATGCACAAACAAGAGTCTGCGATTGATATGTCCCCTTCTACACAAAAAGGACGGCGACAAGCTTACACCAAATTTGTTAAACAACAAAATACAGTCGGTGGTTGCAAAATTACATTTCACCAATTGTTGACGTACTTCTCATTTCGAGAATATAATCCCAAAAAATATCCAAGTGATAATCATATCAAAGAAAATCCTCTCTTAATAAATGTCAGGTGAAGGCATTCCATCAGAATTGGTGAAGTTTAGAGTATCAAACGTAGTGTTCACTCCTTATAATAAGCCTAAGGTTATTTCATTATGTCCATACTATCCAGCTGACTTGACAAATGAAGAGTCTTGTTACAGCACGTTGCTTTTGCATTCAATTTGGCCTAATGGTCAAGAGGAAAAAATGCTCGGAGTATCAACAACTGCCATTGAACAGCTAGATACACTAATAAAAAATAAAATGCTACCAGCCTACGTCTTATCAACTCTAGAAACGATAAAAGCAAGTGAGGATATTTTAAACAAACTGGAACCCCGACACATGACATGTCAAATGATACTTGTGAAAATGATTATCAGCCTGAGTGTTCCTCAAAACACGAATTTGCTGACACCCCACAACAATAATACAATTTTGAAAACAACCTCGGTAACATATTTGCTGACATTTCAATTAACCAAAAAGCTTACCTTGCTAATTTTGTTGCCAACAATTTAAAGGCTCATTTGAATTCGGTACAAAACGATAATCGAGCGACAACCGATGAAGAGCTTGAACTGATACGAGCTGGTACAAGGGTGCCATTATCAAATGAAGAAGATGAAGAAAGTGCAATTGACCAACTGATCACTGGTATGACTGACATGCAAAAATGTGCATATGACAAAGTGACATCCCACTTGACCGGTGAAAATCCCAATCAACTTAGAATGTTCATATCAGGTGAAGGTGGAACAGGAAAAAGTTTCCTAATAAAAACCATTAAAAAGAAAGCACAACTAATATATGGCAAAACAAGCGGTTTACATGGAAACACTTTAGTTGTAGCTCCTACAGGCAATGCAGCCTTTAATATATTTGGGTATACATGGCAAAGCGCATTTCAAAAAACACCTACGGATGGCAATATAACTGCTCCTTTATCGCAAAACAAAGCAGATAGTTTGTCGCGTAAATTAAAGGATTGCAAACTATTGATAATTGATGAAATATCCATGATTGGTTTAGCCGAATTATATGATATACATAAACGTATGTGTGCTGTAAAATCATCACCGGACAATAGCACCGATAAACAATTACCTTTTGGTGGAATTCATGTAATCATTTTGGGTGATCTTTATCAATTACCAGCATTTGGTACAGCTGTGTATCAAAATCCAACATTAAGAACAAACAACCCAGAGTATTATAGTGCATGTGTGCAAGGCAAAAAAATTTGGAATTCCATTACATCATACATTGAGCTTACTGAAAATGTTAGACATCAGTCAAAAAAAGGAAGTCCATTGCCATTTTTAGCAGAATTTTGTAAGGCGGCTCGAGTAGGACTTCCTTCACTAGATCAATTTGCAAAATTGTGGAAACATTGTTTGTGTGGAAGTGTAAGTGAAGCTCAAAAAAAAGCTCCCCAAGATGCAATGTGGGTTGCTGCGTCGCATGATAAGGTTAATGAAATCAACAAAATTTGTTTTGAAAATTTAGTGAAATCGGGAAACACACACTTTAGGATACATGCGCGGCATTACTCGTCAAATGGTGATGTAGTAACTGAAGAACAACAATATGAGTTGTCCAAAATTTCTAAAAGCACGTCTAAAGGTTTGCCAGACCATAATGATGTACAAGATGTGCATCTTGATTTAGCCATCGGAAGTAGAGTGATGAGTACAAGCAATTCAGGAACACAACTAGGACTGTACAACGGCGCCCAAGGCACTGTAGTTGGTTTTGGTTTCTCAGGAAAACCATATGAAAAAAATATGCCATCAGTAACAGATGCTATCAAGGATAACTACGAAATCCCAATTGTGTTTGTACAAATGGATGGCGGAGATGGATGGGGTTATCAAGGAGAGTCAGTCAGTTTAACAATCCCCAGAATTGTGCCATTTGTCGCTGAGGCAAGTCGGTCAAAGCTATCAAAAAAGTATGTACGTAAACAACTAAAGTTGAAGACAGCTCATTGTATAACCATACACAAAAGCCAAGGATTAACTGCAAAACACGGATTAGTCGTGTGTCCCACTGAGAATGAGAAACAATGCTTTGCCCCAGGTTTGGAATATGTCGCAATATCACGGGCACAATCCATTGAGAATGTGTTTTTGATAAACCCCTTACTTAACTTTCATTTCGCCTCAAATCGGCACGCTTCTATGAGAAAATCAATTCAACTAGAGTATGAGAGATTAGCTTGTCTAAAAGACAAACACGTTGATGTTTACATTGATACACCAATGGTGTTTGTCACCACGGAATCTATATCTGTAGATCCTAAAAAACCTTCCAAGGTATCTCCCAAAATTCCACTTAAACAACACACTGCTGTATCAAATACTAGTGTATCACTTAGTGGAATTCCAAACCTTGGAAACACATGCTACTTTTCTGCAGTGATGCACATATTGACAAAAGTTCCTGGTTACTTAAATCAATTTGCATCCACCACTCAAACAAGTGACACCATTCGTAAGCTAATTTTGTCTTTTCATTCCTTGTCAACTCAAATATCAACGGGCGTTTCTGCTCAACCTGAATCATGTTTATTTAATATTCGACGACTAATTCCACAATACAACAACTCATCTCAACATGATGCAGGAGAATTCTTGGTAAAACTACTCAATTTACTTCATCCTAGCTTACCAAAAACATCATTTCAAGGAACGTACAAATATACACAAAGGTGTACAAATCATCCTTGTACCGGGCATGTACATAATTCAATTCAAGATACAAATTTCATTTTAAATGTACCTACATCTAAGCCTAATATATCCTTGAAAGCTTGTATTAATCATGCTCTAGGTTGTACCAACATTCTTTGGCAATGCCCAGTGTGCAACATAAACAGTAATAATAACATGCAACTTAAAACTATTGAACAACTGCCAAAAACTTTAGTCATATTGATTGCGAAATATGATAACCATGGTAAAAAATTGCCTATACACGTCTCAATTACACAAACATTGACCTCAAAAGACCTCAAAGTTACATCACAAGATGTAACCTATAAATTAATAGGAGTGGTCAAGCATTTCGGTAACAATGTTTCTTCTGGACACTATACAACTTGTATTGTCCAGCAAAATGGAGGTTGGTTACAATGTGACGATCACAATGTGTCTCACATTACACCATCAAGTTTGGCAAAAGACGCATACATCTTAGTGTATACTAAAACACCTATTGCTGTAGAAAATATAAATACAAATGGTAATCCTGCAGAAATGTCGTCTACTACATCGATTAACCCTGTAAATACTTTATTACCAGTCAATACATCAATGGTGCACATTCCTTGGGAGGCCAACTCCTGCTTCATTGATCCATGCATCGAATGGTTATATCATCTATGTACCAAATACATATTTTCGTCAACCGATCCCACCCTTACTCAATTAGTGTATGATAGTTTATGGGCTCGATATCGAGGAATTGCTAAAGATATTTCTTCTTCTAGGAATAAATTACGACATCATGTCACCTTGCATGAAGCTGGTGCTAATGGATCCTTTGGGTCATTACATGCCACCCTTAGAACAATTTATTCAAAATCTTCTGACATTGTAGCCCTACATATCCAGCAGCATTACAAATGCACCGCTTGCAATGTTGAAAAAACTAAGGTTAAATTTGCTTGTCCCTGGAGTCCACATTCATGGTGTTCAAATATCTTATACACGTACCGTCATTTATTCAAATGTGATCACGTAGATCCTTTCAAGTTGATCGAATTGGACACTAAACTTCCCCGTGTTTTCACATGTTCACATTGTGTATCCCTTGTCAGTGAAACCCTTACAGACAATTTAGCGATTACTGATGTCGCAGACAATTTGTCCAAGACCGAACACGTTTACCAACAGATAAATTCCCCTCCAACTTCTATCATCATTAATGTTGCAACCATCAGAAGCAACACTCCAGATGTCAACATCATCCCATCTGCAACTGAAAATATATTGAATCTGGCCGATGGTTATACACATAAATATGATTTGACAGGAGTTGCTCATTATACTGGATCTCATTTCTACATTTCTGTAAAGCATGATCATTCATGGGTGCTTGTAGACAATTATAACCATCAAACATTTAGAGAAATTCCTTTTCCAATGGATCCAGACCCGAGCCAACTTTTCTATATGTACACTTTATCCTCATTGTAGTTCGCACTACATTTTCAACCAAAAAACCTTGAAATCAACAATTAATTGCAAAGTTTAACGACCACGGTCATGAATACATTGTTCATTGACATTATTGACATTATACATTGTTGGCCCATCAAGCCTGTTTTTGGATAGGGCTTAAGCACCTGTCCAAAGGCCCACCAGCGTTCCTGTGGATGAGGAGGCCCACACGTCTTCCTGTGATAGGGTGACCAACAAGCCAGTCTTGGAGATAAAGATGGCCCACTAACTATCCTGTGGATGAGGATAAGCCACTATGTGGATGAGGATTGTCCACCCACTTTGTGTGGTGGACCCCCACCATTTTATACATTGTTGGCCCATCAAGCCTGTTTTTGGATGAGGGCTTAAGCACCTGTCCAAAGGCCCACCAGCGTTCCTGTGGATGAGGAGGCCCACACGTCTTCCTGTGGTAAAGGGTGACCAACAAGCCAGTCTTGGAGATAAAGATGGCCCACTAATTATCCTGTGGATGAGGATAAGCCACTATGTGGATGAGGATTGTCCACCCACTTTGTGTGGTGGACCCCCACCATTTTATACATTGTTGGCCCATCAAGCCTGTTTTTGGATAGGGCTTAAGCACCTGTCCAAAGGCCCACCAGCGTTCCTGTGGATGAGGAGGCCCACACGTCTTCCTGTGGTAAAGGGTGACCAACAAGCCAGTCTTGGAGATAAAGATGGCCCACTAACTATCCTGTGGATGAGGATAAGCCACTATGTGGATGAGGATTGTCCACCCACTTTGTGTGGTGGACCCCCACCATTTTATACATTGTTGGCCCATCAAGCCTGTTTTTGGATAGGGGTTAAGCACCTGTCCAAAGGCCCACCAGCGTTCCTGTGGATGAGGAGACCCACACGTCTTCCTGTGATAGGGTGACCAACAAGCCAGTCTTGGAGATAAAGCTGGCCCACTAACTATCCTGTGGATGAGGATAAGCCACTATGTGGATGAGGATTGTCCACCCACTTTGTGTGGTGGACCCCCACCATTTTATACATTGTTGGCCCATCAAGCCTGTTTTTGGATAGGGCTTAAGCACCTGTCTAATAAAGGCCCACCAGCGTTCTGTGGATGAGGAGGCCCACACGTCTACCTGTGGTAAAGGGTGACCAACAAGCCAGTCTTGGAGATAAAGATGGCCCGCTAACTATCCTGTGGATGAGGATAAGCCACTATGTGGATGAGGATTGTCCACCCACTTTGTGTGGTGGACCCCCACCATTTTATACATTGTTGGCCCATCAAGCCTGTATTTGGATGAGTGCTTAAGCACCTGTCTAAAGGCCCACCAGCGTTCCTGTGGATGAGGAAAGCCCACACATTTACCTGTGGTAAATGGACAGCAAGCTTGTCTTGTGATCAGTAGGGCTCACCAAGCCCTACTAAATAACATGTCCTCGCTTATCGGGATCAACGATGGTGGAATGATGACTTGCCGGAAAATGCCGCAATTCATTCAATAATTTGAAGCCCATTATCTTATAGGTGAGTGAATTCAACTAAATTACCATTAATATTATTACCAATATGTTCACTTGAATTTTATCATTTATTTACAACCTGCTAATTTTGTCATTGTGCTTTATGGTTTGCAGTATCCTTGTCAACGTTGAGTGCTGATAATGCCTGAGTGGTCAGAGATACTAGCCCAAGCTTTAAATGTCTTAGACCCACTTTTGGTGACCAAGGCCAACGTACGTATCCTGAACTTCCAGGCCCTTGGCGATCGAGCGACAATATCCACCAAAGGAAAGATAAGGAAGGGAGGTCCTTGTCTCGTCACTGAGTTCAATCTCCTCAACGAATGGGTGAATGCAAATCCTGTGTACATGTCCTCTACTCAAATTCTTGGGAAGAAACTTGGTCTTTTAATAGCGCACAACGAGGTAGCCCCTCATTTGTGTCGCACGGGGTATTTTATTTGTCGTGTCGCAAAAGATTCGTTTATATTAACGACGCTTCGCAGCTTTTTCAGAAATATGCTGTTTTTCATTTCGTTTCCCTTAAAGGAGCGAAACAGGTTTCCTGGAAAAAAGTGACATCAACAGGCCACACCGCAGGAGCTGTCCCTCAAAGATTATGCCGTTGGAAATTTTTCGAAAATTTTCTGCCCATGTCAGCAGTCCTACCCCGGATTGTGTCGAGCGCTCGCGCTTTACCGGCCAATCATGATACGATAGCATATCAGCAGTCCTACCCCGGATTCTTTCGACCGACAACGAGAGAAACGTTTAACAATTCAAAATTATACCACGAAGATATATATGCTGTTTTTCATCCATGTCAGCAGTCCTACCCCGGATTGTGTCGAGCGCTCGCGCTTTACCGGCCAATCATGATACGATAGCATCTCAGCAGTCCTACCCCGGATTCTTTCGACCGATCGTTCGTAACCGACAACGAGAGACACGGGTAACAATTCCATATTTTACCCCGAAGATATGTGGAATTTACAATTATGAATTTGTCGCAAAACTGCTCTAACAGGTTTACCGATCTCAACATCATCATCAGCAGTCCTACCCCGGATTGTTTCGGCCGATCGCTAGTAACCGACAACGAGAGACACGGGTAACAATTCCATATTTTACCCCGAAGATTGCGGAATTTACAATTATTTACGCATCTCGTCATTCAAGATCATCTCACCACTCCTATCGGCGGCGCGGCCCGGACAAAAGTGGATATGGTATGATCCTGGTCGGCAACGTTTTCATTTTTCTCCAAGCTCTTATCTTGCGCCTACCTGCTCGCTGTCTCAGCGCGCGGCTTGTGTTTTTGTTTGATTAATGATTTTTGCGCGCTACTTTTCTTTAGCGATATTTCATATCGAGCATGTTTTCGTGTGCATGCGTGGAACCCGGCGGGGGGGCGTTCCTGCGATGTTCTTCCATGAGCCGCATCCCACCAGCAGCCCATCCTGCGATACATGGATGATTGGAGGCCGTCGGGCGTCTTTGCATCCCGCCTGACGGTTTGGGTTCAATTTTCAACAGGAATTCTTCCTTCCTGAGCAGCGCTCTGTTTTTTTGCAGGTTTATGCTGTGCCTTTTCTGAAGGCGCCAGCAACGGCCATAGTGTATAATTCATGCTGTGCCTTTTCTGAAGCCGCCAGCAACGTTCCTGGCGGCTTCTTTCCCTCTGGCCCTACTAAGCTGAAGGGGTGCTTGGAGACCGGCGGGATTCTCCGACGGGTTGGGTTCGATTCCCAACGTCTTTACTAACCAGCGTTTCGTTTTTGCAGGTTTTGTTTTTTACGCCGAGCATCTTTTTATGCCGCCAGCAGAGTGCTGGCGGCATCCTGTGACTTCCAGCTCTGTTTAGGTTTCGCCGATTATTAATGTTCAGAATTTTAGATTTCCCACCCACTGTTCCGCTGCTGTTTTCAAAACGTCTATTTTGTACGTAGACGCCCACCCGAGGGTGAAATGCGGACAGCAGTTGGCTGTCGGTATTGGGTTCGATCCCCAACGTCCTGACTGATTCGCTGTTCGTGGGCTGCAGGAAACGTTTTGGTTCTGAAGATTTTGGAACGTGCGCTGTGCTCTAGTTTCCTAGTTTAGATTTTCATATCGCCCTCGGGTAGTTGAATCCTTGTATTAGAAACTAGCAGCCTAGTAGTAATAAGTATTTATGCTAATATTTTATAAGAGAGTAATCGGTTTTTCTCTTAGTATCTTTATCCATCTGAAATGCTTGCTTGCTTGCTACTCATGTATGCCTCGTGCTATATGAATGTCCCCAAGTGATCGTGTAATACACCTGTGTTTTATGTAATATTCGCGGTACTACTCGTTCAGTAATTTTGTTTTTCAAGTCATAATCGCGGTACTATTCGTTTGTGTTCCCCCTAGCTTAATTTCATTTTCGGAAATTTTCTGTGAATTTTCACGACAGAAATGAGCGTGGTCCTCATGATTGTCGCACCTGCGACAGACATGAGCCCCCAGCTCATTTCTGTCGCACGGTATAATTCCAATCTGTCTTGCGACACGACAAATAAAATACCCGGTGCGACAAATTTGAAGTGCTACCGCACAACGATACACCACCACGTCAAACGTGGTCCGATATTACTCTGGATTCAAGGGTACTGCTACTTGGACTTGGCACATCTGGCCATTTAACCTACCATCCAAATGTCGAGTACGCCATGAAGAATGTATATCCATTTTACAACGCACAAGGTAACTTCAATCACGTCCTTGATTTCAAATTCAAGTTTGTCACTATCATCATCGAATAAACTAATGTTTTGTATTGTTGTGTACAGATCCTGAAACCACCAGAGCTGTTTACAGTATCAATTTCGTAGATGGCAGTGGGATTATTTGCTTCGCAAGCACCCGCGCCTCTGACACTCTTAATGTACGAATAAATGTACGAAAATTTGATGAACCATTAATTGTGCCATATGAAAGTTGGCAGGAGCGCCCTCTCAAGGTGAGTTGTAGTTTAATAACTCAACACTCACTCCTAACACAACCCACTGAGTCAGGTTGGTAGTCGTTTTGCACTCAAGCATGACAATCGATGTGCCCACCAATCATTACCATGTCTACACTAACCGTGTTTATTGTCATGCATTGACTGTTTTCATTCAGCTAGACGACCTGTGATATGCTCTAAGAGTATTAATATCGTTGGACCAACATGTGTCATACTATGTTCATTACAGCTATTGACCATGTTCTAATCACCTTCCATACAATACTCGGCTTAATATAATCAAATAACAACTGATTTGCCACTCATTCAACAATTTGACTTCACACTTCACAGGTACTTCTCTGGGATAATGAGGCTAACCTGAGAATATGGGACACCAAGGACAACCAGGAAGAGTGCACAGTAAAAAACCTCTGGCCAGTTCGACTGGATCCTCTCACAAGTCCAGTGGACCACGTGTGTATGCTAATCGGACTTACTCAAAACGAAGACTTGACCATCTCATACGATGATACCTTTGCTGACATGACCTTGTTGGAACTACTTGGGCATGAGAAAACACTCAACAGAGCATTCCCTGGTAAGTTGTTTCAGGCTTGGCTTCAAATGCACTCCTGATTCATGTCCCTGCAATGTGAATAATTTTTCAATTCTTGGATGGTTACATTGAAGACTATATTGACTAATACTCCATCCATACAGCCTGTTGTTTAATTTTGTTTGGGGAGGTCGACATGTTTAATTTTGTTTGGGGAGGTCGACAGGTGCTGGACCAAGGCATGCTGTTGAGTGCTTAAACACGACATCACGCGCTTGCAGAGCTGGTAACAACAGCACTCGGATGGCCAATGAAGTGGCTTCAGTAGATGTCCGTCTCCTTGCACTTGCTGCACATCGACAACTCATTGCAACAGAATTGGCTATTGTCGGCGCGTCTATTGCTGATGGCAATCCGTTTGCACCTGAGGGTTTTAACAAGCCCTTTGCACGAAGCTCTGCAAGGACTAATACTTCATATCGAGCTTTCGGGACTTTGGTGTTGGTAGATGGCTTGAAGGAGTCAAAAACATGCACCTCATTCAACATCAATATCCATCCCGACTTGCTGGGGGTGAAGCCACCAACCATTGCGGGCGAGGTATGCTCACTAACATATTATTCCAAATTGCCTTGTGTTTCTTTTTCACATTGTTCATCAAACTCAATCTTGACCATTTTTTGCTTTCAGGTGCTACCTCTTCCATATCATGAAAAACACGGTTGCGATCAACACCAGTTTGCTCTTCCACTGCAAAAAATTGCAAATTCAGCAAAGAATAAAGAAAATCGAAGACTTGGCAAACCATCTATTCCTATGAGATTGGCCAAAAAACCTAGACCGATGTCATTATTCCTCAAGAAGGACATTGGCGTCGGCCCCTTAAGGTAAATTTCTCTTAGCTATTATCATTCGCCTAGTTTTGTATTTATTAATATGCATTCACTTATCTCATTCATCGTTCAACAGGTACCATACACCAAAAGAGATTGAAACTCTACTTGCTCAACATCCTCACACTTCGCAAAACCCAGCTAGGCACCCAATTCCAGTCGGTTATGAAGGGCAAACGATTCGCATGTTTTTCTCTGAAGGTGAGTTTGTTATTTTCGATTTGTGATTTGTGTCCATCTAATAATTCCCATCCTTGACATCACATTAACCATGTTACCTTGATATCCTTCTATTTTGCTCCTTTGGTTTACAGGTGGCGCCAGAGATATTCCGGCTTTTGGTGTGGTCATACCGTTCTCTAAGCTTTCAACAATTCAGAAAGCCAGAGCCCTCAGAGATAGTCTTGACCTCAAGCGTGTCGTCGACGAGGAATTGTATGCTGTAATCTGGAGGGATGGCAACCTCACTCACATCCTACAAAATCAGATTGTATCATACCGATTGGCAGGTTCAAACATGTCAGGCATACCTAGCAGTAGTGCACTGCCTTTTTTCAAATCGTTTCGTACGGACAAACACAACAATCCTCTCTTTGGACCTCACTTCGGAGGACATGCAATCGATCAGGATAACTTCCTGAAATCACTTCGTCTTGAAGAGTTGAGGGTCAGAAGACTTGCTATCACATCATTGAATGCAAAGATCCAGGAGTTCCCACATCTTCAAACAAACATTCCTCCCGCTCTCCAGAAATTGCGAGAAAAGGGTGTCAACGGAGGAATCCTGCATTCGATATCTTAATGACCTGTAGTTGTAGTAAATAGATAACATTTTAGTTTAGCTGCATTGCCAACCCTCAAATCTTACCAAAGTATTTTCTTAATAATACCCCAAATTTCCAAATCCTAGCCTTGACATTAAATATGCCAATTGGTAAATGCTTCAAATGTCCCAACTATTTATCTTGCTTGTTATTGTTAATGTGCCCTTAAATTTGAGATTACAACTATACTATTCCTTTGTTTGGTACTTTGCTTTAATTAAACACATTACATTCCAATTATGCTTCCAAATTATATTCACCCTGACCTTTAGATTAACAGTGTCAATATGGATGGACAACATAGCAATATCTAGTTCCGTAAGTATCCCAAATAATACCCTTGTGTTCATTGCCGATGCCACTTGCTTTTCTAAACATTTGTTATTCAATACTTCACAACATTCCTTTTGCACCTCCGCGTTCACTCACAATTTGATGGTAACAATGCAAGATTTAGAATTGAGGAATTTGGATTTTTCCCCACCTGTACGTTCACGTACCCCCTATAAATTTTTAAAGGTTCATTTCGCCGAAAACCAGCTATTCCAAAACGAACACTGCTTTGTGTCACGCTTTTCGAGCGTCACGCTTTTCGAGCGTCACGCTTTTCGAGCGTCACGCTTTTCCAGCGAGACGCTTTTCGAGCGAGACGCGTTACACCCACTCAATTTAACCCTTGTTACGCACTTTAGCGTCGTAGATGAAAACTGCGAAACGATTCGTGTGTCGTGGATAAGTATGTGTCGCACGCGGCAGTATATATATTGAATATTTAGAATATTCAATACAAAGCCTCTTTATATTTAGTTGGTCGATATAATTATAATATATATATTTTTAATTTTATTGGAATTGCACAGTGTCACGACTGTTGATTATAAATATAACTTAGCACTGTATAACTTAACACTGCAGTATTATTTTTAATATGACTTATTTAATTTTAAAATAAGACGAAGACTTTATTGACGGTATAAATATTTGGATGTGGTCGACTGGACATTGACAAATAAGACGTTAGACGTATGACATGACATGAGACGCAGTCTGTAAAGCGTAAAGCTTCGAGAATGAAAGTTGATGACAATGTCATGAACGTCAGCTGTACAGTATGGGCTGGCCGAGCCCGTATCGCGTTGAAAATCAAGCTGCTTCTCACATTTTTTTTTGGGTGTGGGGGGGACTCCCCACTCTAACCGTGACCCGTAGGGAAATCGACCATGAACGTCAGCTGTATGGGCTGGCCGAACTCCGATGGAAAGCAAGCTGCTTCTCACATTTTTTTGGGGGGGGGTGTGTGGGGGAAAACCTCCCCTCCCCCCCACAGGGGTGGCCGTGACCCGTAGGGGAATCGACGGCTTATTATTTATTAAATTTTATTCTTTGACGCTTTGACGCTTTTACGCTTTTCGACTGTCACGCTTTTTGCGCTCACGCTCTTTTTAATTATGACAGTAACACGACATGACATGACATACAACAATTTGTCTTCAATTTTAATCCTGTAATTTACGTATAATCTATGACGGACATGACAGTGACAGAATTGACCAAGAATCTGAATGCGGCGATCGCGAGCCTTGCTTTTCCTTTAGAACCTGGTTCTTGCCGTCCAGATTTCTTGAATTCAAAACTTCAACAGCGGACCTGTCGCGAGCTATGAAGTAGTTTTTTCGCGCACTTCGCGAGGTCGAGAGTCTTCGGCCCGTTGACCATAGCCTAAAAAGGCGTCAACGGGTCGTTGTACGGTGTCCGTTTTTTGCCACGTGGCCTAGAGACGTGGAACGGGAGCTACACCGGCTGAGCGGATGATGCCGCGGCCTCTGAAAATCAGTGAAAAACAACATCATGGGAAATTCGGACACCGTGAGTAGTTTTAAAAAGGCATATATAGAGGACTTATGTATGCCTTTGACCCTCCTGCGGTGTCCGGACATGCGCTTTCCAGCATCCGGTAGGGTAGGATGCCGCCATCGGGTTTGGGTTTGCGGTGAGCGCTGAAATCTGCAGCCATTCGCGTTTCACCCGGTTGAACTTATCTGGAACTTATCGTATGCCTTGCACTATGCTTGCTTAACAGGCGTTAAGCAAGCACGGTACTATGGTTGCGTCAAGGAATGTATACCATTCCTTGAGCACCGGCATTCCGGGGAGTCGCCTAGGTCACGTAGATTGTTCATCCACTCAAGTGAAATGAACAAACCTGGCAACCTATAAACTTTTTTATTGTGCGTGACACAAGCTACTTGAATACAGGTTTGTGGCTACGTTTGTTCGTGCGGGCGCGTTGTAGTGCGGATGGCTAACCTCACGTGACCATCTTCGCGCAAGGGAGGCGAAGCTGATCACGTGCAGTTGGACATGAGTTCGCACTTGAGGAGTGTATGCATATATGCACTGTGATATGCTGTATGGTATGTCGTGCAATAATATATGATAAAAAATACACCGCTGCTGCTGACCCGGGTCAACCGCAGCGGTGTATTCTGAAGTGAACGAAAGTCGAAAGTGATTAAGAAACAGTTTCAAACTGTCTCGAGCTTCCCAACACCGATTTATCTGCGCCCGATGACTGTGTACATGTAATTGTACCGTCAGATCGAAAATAATTTTATACACAGTGTCTGGCGTAATTTTCGAGTCATCGTCGTCATCGAAAATGCACTTTTGATTAGGTCATGAAATTGCTGTATGACACGACAGTAAAGCGGGAGTTTGTCACATCTTTGAAAAATCTGGATTTTTATGTCAAACTTTTGTGTATAAATGTTTTGGGGGAAATCTGTCGCCCCTTTGCTGTCATTGGTAGACGCTGTCATCGTATAGACGCTTCTTGATCGTTGTCATCATGCATGACGCTTTCGTTCGCTGTCATCAGCATCATCCATCATGCATGACGCTTTTTGATAATCATCGTCAGCGTCATGCGTCGCTGTTTGATCTGTCACGCTTATTAAAATAAATTTGAAATAAATAATTTATAATATAAAACCTGTTTAAATATTTGGATGTGGTCGCCAAGGACACATCAGACATGAGAATTGAGACTCAGTGACACGCAAATCTGCGAAAATGAAGGCTGATGACACTGTCATGAACGTCGAACCATATGAGCTGGGCCCATGGCCGCTTACATTACATTTTTATTTTTGGGGGGAGGAGAAGGGGTTCGCCCTCTCCCCACTGGACTGAAATGTGTTGGGGGGTGTTGGATGCTGAATGTTTGGTCGGGGGAGGAGGGCGCATGATTGGGGGGTCAATGCCATCGCATGCTTCGATCACAATTGGCCGGGTGGGGCTTGGGTGCACGAACCTATATCTTATAACCGCCGCGATCTAGTTAACCGCTTACTGCACGTCACCGTATTTATTTGGTCACCCGGTTTATCATAGTCACGATCCATCATTTTCTTTCTTTGTTCTGACATACCTTGTATCAACCCCATACCAATAAGTCCCCCACTATTCCTTGTCACACCCCTAACGACCACCCCCTCCCCTCGCCCTGCCTTACACTGCAACCACACCACAACCACTTCTGCCCTGTGGGCACATGTCACATGTGGGCCTCTCAGTGTCTATTAACCATAAACCACTCACGATATCTAAGACAAACTTCACATCAAAATTTACAACCAATCAATTATCAAATATGATCGAATGTTTAAACAATGAATCACAACTATCTTGAGATTTGAATAGTACAACACAATTTGATTTGATTTGTTTGTTCACCAATTGCAATTGACAACATATTACTATGAAATCAGCTTGAGATTTGAAAGACGAACAATTTCGCTTCATCTTTGGTTCAAAATGAAACATATTTGTTTGGCCAATCACATCGATTGATACATGAATAATTGATGAAATCAGAGTTTGCTCAAGGTAATTTCAACCATCAAATTGATATAAAATGCAAATAATTGTTGATACGCTACAAATGTAACACATTTGACAATTGGCATGCTTTGATGACGACATTTGGCGATCATTATGGCCACACACATTCATCTAAATTTGTGACAGTGCCCCTATGTATCAACATATAAATTACCAACGACTCTTATTGTTATCATTTCTGAATTCAAAAATATACATCAAAGCAACTTTAACTTCAACATGTCTCAATTTTCCAAAACTTGGTTTGGCACCCTGAAGACTCGATTTGAGAACGATGAGGACTTATCCAGTCTTAAATTCCGTGTTTTTGCTATATGCGAAAGCAAATCACGCAGCTTATCACGTACCAAAGATAAGCAACCCGTGGTATCAGTCACTTTTAGAGATGCTCCTGGCGACGTTCTCATGGCCACTGGGTGGAGGCTCTTGGCTGGGGCAACCCTACAGGACGTAGCTCCTCTACTGGAGCACGTGGAGGTGGGCAAGCTGTACGACATTTACATGTCCTCCGAGACATTTTACAACTTGAGCCTGGCCTCGAGCTACGAGCTGTCCAGGAACATCGCGGACATCTCTGGCGCTGTCCAGACCCTTGAGGCCATTGTGGAGGTTACGAAGGACCTGCTAGCTATAATTGTGTATTAGTGTAGTAGTTTACAGCCTAGCTTTGGGAGACGTATAGTGTAGTAGTTTACAGCCTAGCTTTGGGAGACGTATAGTGTAGTAGTTTATAGCCTAGCTTTGCATGACGCTCTTTTGCGTGACGCTCTTTTGCGTGACGCTGGTGGATGAAATCAATTTGCGTCGTTGAGATGAAAGCTGCAAACAAAATTTCAATCGCAGATAAGTTTGTATATATATTTACATATATTTATAAATATATCGACAGAATGTCGTCTGAATAATTAATATTATAATATAAAATATAAAATATGAGGTAAACCGAATAAAATATGAGTTAAACCTTTGTTCGAACCCTTGACTGTCGATCGGCGACCATCGATCTGACGGAGATAATTCTTTTTGGCGAGGATCGAGGGGGGGATCAGTGTTAATACTTTAAATCGACGGCCACCGGTAGCTAAGCCCTTAACACTTTTGTATATAAATTTCTAGAGGTTTGATTTCGTAGAAACCAGCTATTAGGGAGGGTGGGGGACGGAGCCCCCACACTGGGCGAAGTCTAATTTTTTTGTAGTAATAGGCGGATGTGGGGACACGGAGCCCCCCCCAATGGGCGAAGTTTTAAAATATTCCAAAAAAATGGGGGGTTGTGGGGGGGGGCAAACCCCCCTACTGGGCGAAGTCTTGAAAATAGTTTGTAGTAAGGGGGGGGTGTGGGGGAGCCCCCCACTTGGCGATATCTTAAAAAAAATAAAAATCAGTCGAGGCCTCACGCCTTGTAGTAATGGGATAGTGTAGGGGGATGGAGCCCCCCCAGTTGACGAAGTCTAAGAAATAAAAGGAGACGAAGGGTGATTATTCACAAAAATTATGACATTAGAAAAGTCGTCTAAAATCTTGTAGTAATAACTGTAAACGAAATTATGGATTGCCTTGAAAGTGTTTCATACACGTTTTTCTTTTATAATTCAATACGTGCCATTGAGATTTATATTAAAATTTAGGCGAGAACAAGGTAATAAATTATATTATTATCGTTATTTGATTGGTCAGAACTTAAAATATTCGATGACGTTCAATTCGTTGCGATCGTTCGGTAATACTTAGCTCGAGGGTCTCCGAGAGACGACGCCTCCCCTTCTGTCCCCCCCTCCGTTAATCGATCGGAGCGCGCGAGCGCGAGCGGAGCGGGGGCGAAGCCTCCGCGACGCGAAGCGGGAGAAGCGCGCGGTCGGTTGATGTTCGACTTGGACTTCGAACGCCAACGCCAGAAGGCGCATGCCATGCCATGCTATGCCATGCAATGCGAATGCCACACGACAGAAGTCAGAACTCCTACTCGCAACCACAATCAATTTTGGAGATTGATTTTTCCCCACCTGTACGTTCACGTACCCCCTATATTTAATTATTCCAAACCGTGACGCGAACACCCTCATACCGAATGCGGGCCCTACTGTACGGGTAGTAGCATACTCGTGAAGGTATCGACTGATTAGACTGATTGATTAATTCAGTCAGTGACATGAGCGACATAAACCAAATCAGTTCATGTCACCGACTGAATACGATGTCACCAACCGAATACCAATTAATTCAGAAAACTCTCTCACCTCGCCCATCACATATATAAATAATAATTTATTGCGGTGGGGGGCGACGTATATTAATATTGCCGCCAGAAGTTAAGGATATCTAATTATATATATGATTTACGGTATATATAATTTATATAACATATTTGCTTGAGATTTCTTGGCGCTTCGCAATAAAGAGGGGGGGGGGGTTCTTGGGGTAGTGGGGTAGCGGGAAGCGTTTTGTGGGGGGGTCAGCGCGGTACCGCTACCCCACTACCCCAGAACCCCCACCTCCCCCCTCTTTATCGCGAAGCGCCAAGAAATTTCAAGCAAATATGTTATATAAATTATATATACCATAAATCATATATATAATTATATATCCTTAACTTCTGGCGGTAATATTAATATACGTCGCCCCCCACCGCAATAAATTATTATTTATATATGTGATGGGCGAGGTGAGAGAGTTTTCTGAATTAATTGGTATTCGGTTGGTGACATCGTATTCAGTCGGTGACATGAACTGATTTGGTTTTTGTCGCTCATGTCACTGACTGAATTAATCAATCAGTCTAATCAGTCGATACCTTCACGAGTATGGTAGTAGCTAGTTATTCTGAAATCTGAAATCTGAAATCTTCACCACATCACAGACGAGAGTGTCATAACATAACATCGCGATCGGAGATGACATTGGCGTGGGGATTAAAAGTTAATCCCCAAAGTTGTGCACATGACGATTCAGGATCCCCCGCCATCGCCATAAAGCTATCAAAGCGAAAGGCAGGAACGAATTTAACACCAATCGAACGACCAAATGACGCCGATGAGACGATCGATGAGCATGACGCGGTGAAGACCGAGAGATCAGAGTACGATATTATTTGCGCGAAATTGCAACTTCGAACTTTTACGTCGTCGAAGTTCAACTTGCACAATCAAAAGACCTGCTGAAATATTGAACAGCTCTGCTAGGTCGCACGCCAAGGGGGGTAGAACAGAATTTGTGTATATGGTGAGAGGATTATTTTTATAGCACGCACCAAATGAAAACGATGAATACTATACTCATCCTGTTGATCGTATCCCCTATTGTAACACTTGCTGCTGTTCATCCTTACAGCAATGAATACTTTTACTCAGTCGGCGATGCTTTCATTTTCCGCGGGGGAAGGGAAGGAATGTGGGAGTCAAAGTCAGAGGTATATCTAGTTTGCACCGTTTATATTCGAATTTCTCTTTGGATCAGTAACTGTTAAACTGAACGTTTAGCATCCGTCCTCCAGACGAGGTCGTGTTGATTCTCCTTGGTAACCCCGAAGCCGTTTTGCTTGTTTAGTGAAAAGCTGGTTTTTACCGCTGTGGTTCCAGGCCGTAGATGAGTGGGGTACCGTAGCCAAAGGCATCAACAACGGGAAGTCTTACATCCGTTTCTCTAAGGTGTGCCTTATACGGTTCGATGCAGAGTTGCGTATTGAGGATTTCCTCAGTGCTTGTGGTGAAAGGCCCCTTTTTCTGCATCAGGTGCAATTTTTCCGCCCGAAGAGTGTGGCTGCTGAGTACGGCGTTTCCGATGGTGATACCGGCCTTGTGCAAGCGGTTGTGTTCGAGGTATGATCGCAGACCTTCTGGAAGCCGCGTGCTTTCTGCTCAGATATGGTATCTCGCTTACGTATGACAGGTCACTTTCTGTTTCGTAGAACAATTTTACGAAGTCGTGTTTTTATGTAACAGGTCCACGACCGGGATCGTATCGGTTACACGACTGCAGACGGCATGACTCGGCGTTACTGCTGCACCAAAGAACTTGTTGTGAAAACCCGGTGCTACCCTGGCCGTCTGATTGTGCAGGTGATCCTTTACCAATACATCCTTCACCCCTCCATTTGAAAGTATAATATAGTTACCAAAGATCTTCTGAAACCTCTTGCTGTCAAACGCTCCATTGGCACCTCGTTACCCTACTCGGTGAGAACGACCCAGGGTTAGTGAGCCTAAAGTCGACTGCTGTCACACACGAGACCAAATGTTGAGTGCCTGCAGCCTGCTGCCTGTATTTTCAAAGCTTTGATATGGAGCTCTGCGCTTGCCGTGTACCTTTGGCGTCCGCGCAACTCTCTCTTTAGCCCCGTAGCTGCTGGAAAGTCTTCGCTTGACCACAACTGCGACTCCGAAGCTTTGCTTTTCCCGAGAGGTGAAGATGCATACATCTTCGGGAAAAAATGGTGAACAGTTCGCTAATGTGTCACGGCTCTAGGTTTGCTCATGCACTGTCATCTTGAACGCCTTTTCGCTGCGTCACTTCTTGCCGATGTCTACTTCACTTCTTGTTTCTACAGATATATTTCCACTCATTTGCTACCTGGGCTTTCATAGTTTTCCTGGAACTTTATTTTTGTTCACGCTTATCAGCAGTTTAGAAAAAGTGGCATATCCGTGTCTGGATACTTGAAGGCAAGTGCGAAGCAGTGCGCTTAATCTGGCGATTTCTTTCCTGAAAACTGTCGCCCCCGATAGTGATTTCCGGTCTGCCGGTCGCGCTATAAAGTTATCTTGTATGCACGAGGAGCTTCTTCAGAAAGGAGCAAGTTATTTTCAAGCCTGTTTCCGATCCGGAGATCTATCCTGTACGCGCCAACGCTGCGAAACTTCTCAATCTCTGGGGATCCCGTATGCGTTTTTATTTTTTGTGCTGAGCGAGACTCGGTACTTTACGGACTTTACACATGTGGCTACAAGAATATGCTGGTACAAACCGGTGCAATACATGGGCAGAG
Source organism: Cymbomonas tetramitiformis (assembly GCA_001247695.2). Classification (NCBI taxonomy): domain Eukaryota; kingdom Viridiplantae; phylum Chlorophyta; class Pyramimonadophyceae; order Pyramimonadales; family Pyramimonadaceae; genus Cymbomonas; species Cymbomonas tetramitiformis. The sequence goes on along the minus strand of LGRX02026577.1, from coordinate 59,385 downwards.
TGTCCTGCAGACGGACCTGTTAAGAGGATAATTTTGTGCCGATCTCTTTTCTTGTTTGTACAAACCTTGTTCTCTGAATTCAAGGTTGCTTCTCGATTGGCAAGTTTTATGTCGCCAAACGCCATAGATCTCGACCACTGTCGATTCCCCTTCCTAAACTCTGTTGTCTCCAACTCGACGTCCGAAAGATGAAACAGCGCTAGTTCTGTTACGAACTGCTAGCTGCAAAAGGTTGTGTCGGGCGAAGTCCACTCGACTGTGGCGATTTTCGTCGATGCTGATAATCAGAGTTCACGATTTTTCCTGTTCACGGTGTCACCGGATATGCTGATCTTTGTGGCATATTTTGATCCTTCGAGCTTTCGCGTTAGGCGTCTGTCACAGCACAGCGCAGGATCTTAAGGTGCAGTTGCTGATCCTTTGATAGGCCGCTGAACTCGCCACATTTTAACGCGGAGGCCGCTCTTTAAACCCACTCCTGTGACGCGCAATGACCGCTACCAACAGTTGGTTTTTTTCACCACGCGAGGAAAGGCGGAAATAGCTGATCGGTGTACCCGGTTTGTTTGCCTGGGCAGCCCCACGCTGGGAATGAAGACTGGCCCTGGCAGACGGATATCTACTTCACTGACAACGACACGGTAGCATACGCGGTTGACGAAGCTGTTACTATTACTGATACCGGCATGTACTATTTATGGTTCGTCATATGTGATCCTAACCTGGCGGGCGTCACTATCAGCGGGCAGACCACGTGGAAGAACCCCGGGGGCTACCTTCCCGGCATGATGGCCAGCTATCTGCCCTTCTTCGGGATCATGTCCATCGCCTACTGCTCCCTAGGCTTCCTGTGGTTCATGCAGTATGCACGTAACTGGCGTGACATTATGCCGCTGCAGAATTGCATAACAGCAGTGGTGGCCCTGGGGATGATAGAAATGTCAACATGGTACTTCGACTACGTAAACTTCAACAACACCGGCTTCCGACCTTTCGACACTACCCTTTGGGCTGTTATTATCGGCTCGCTGCGGAAGTGCATCTCCCGTATGCTCCTCCTCGTTGTGGCCATGGGCTATGGCGTGGTGCGCCCCACCCTTGGAGGCCTCACCAACAAGGTGGTTGCGCTCGGCTCGGCATACTTCGTCGCTTCTTGCACTTTGGACGTTCTCACCAATGTTGGTACCATTGACGACCTCACTAGTGGTGCGCGTATCTTCCTGGTGCTGCCCGTGGCTATTCTGGATGCAATCTTCATTTTGTGGATCTTCACAGCCCTCTCGAAGACTCTGGCACAGCTGCAAGCGCGGCGCCAAACTGCAAAGCTGGAGCTATACCGCCGCTTCACCAACACCCTTGCAGTGACTGTGGTCGTGTCCATCGCATGGATTGCATACGAGATGTACTTCAAGGTCACGGATCAGTTCAACGAGCGTTGGCAGAGTGACTGGATCACAGGCGCCTTTTGGCATGGGATGTCCCTTGCGCTGAACGCTGTTATCTGTGTTCTTTGGCGACCCAACGAGCATGCCTTGATGTATGCATATGGTGAGGATAGTATCGATGATTTGGACCCAGAGGAGGTGCCCATGAAACCAAAGGGAGCACCTCCACAGGCTGTCCCTAGCTCCGATGTTTTTGCAATTGAAGATGATGAAGAGGGTGGTAAGATGGAATAGATGTTTCATTTTGTGTGTGTGGCAGAGTCCTTATTCAGCACAACTGATAGTCTACAGCATGGCCAAATTTCATATGCAGTGCCAAACAATTCAGCATACTGAATGGAACTGGCAAGATCCTCGATCATTTTGGGGGGAAGCCAGGATATCCAAGGAATAGCGATGTGAACCATGTCTCTAACTTGACTATAGTAGAAATGCTACTCTTGTAATTTATGCTGCGACTTTTGTGCAATAGAATCAGATTGATAAACGTTTAGAGTATTATCATGTCGTGAAATTTCTGGTCCCAGTATATTTTGTCCAACTAGAATGGAGTACCCACCTTGATTTGTTTGTAATTCCCTATACGCTTTCGAGTGCATACCAATTGTCTGAGGGACCTGAACAGCAATCATCGTTGCCAAAAATTCTGATCTGGACACTTTTCAATATAAGGAATGTTGTGTTTCGGATTCGGTAGAGTGAAGCAGTTCAACCAACTGCTCAGAAGAGACTTGCGTGAGGACTATCATCAGACATCCAGGAAATGCCGTTGCCCCCGGACTTGCACTTCCACACATTCGTTGCATTTGATCATAAATGTTACACCCTTCGAACATTTATCAACTCTGACAACTTCCAAGAATCTCGTATTAGTGGAGCCCTTGTCACTCGCAACATGACGTCGGTGTCACAAATATAAACTGTATACACTACCTCGGGCGATTCTACTGAAATCTGATAGATAGTCCCGACCGGGAGTCCTGGTGCAGGCCTCTGTCAGATTCCTAGATCGTCTGTTGTCCTAAAGTGATGTGGACGACCCCTGCCAAGACATGCTACGACCCGTCATTGGACCTGTGACCCCGCGATAGTTTGCACACCGTACGTCCGATGTACTAGGGTGTATCGCGAGTCAGACGAGAGACAAACGTGTCAGAGTGACGAGTGACAGCACTGATGACAGTCACCAGTATGACCGAGGAGGTATGACGAGGGTGATTGACAGAATGTGACTTTTGAACATCTGCAACCACAGCAGATCACGTTGAGAGAATTGGTGGGAAACCAATCCAGAAATGGTGGGAACCATTTAATATTCAAACAGCCAAACATAACTGGAGGGAAACCAGGAGAGCCTCAATTCTTGCCACATCATCAGATCTATGACTATTCAACAATTCAGAGCAGAGATCATTGTATGACCGGCAGCTGCAGCCCAAGGGCTGAATGACAAGACAGGTCATCGGACTGGTGAACATGAAGTGACTGAGCAATGTGACTGTCGAATCCGAAGTGATCTGAGGGAATTCGAGTCGACATGCTACTACTTAAAGAGCTGATCAAGCTCTCATCTCAGTTTTTGAATTAGTTACACATTGGCACCAACCTCTGGTGTCTTGTAACCTCAAACAATAAAAGTTTAACCGAAATCCGAAATATCCGACATTACTCAAGTTTATCCGACATTACCCTATGGTCTCTGCACCATATTACCTGTAAGTGTTTGCTTACATACCTGTGAGATTGGTTCAGTCCTCACAACCGAACAACTGGTATCAGCGTGGTCGTGGTTCACGACTGTCGTTGGTACTTGCGTTCTGCAACCCACTGTACCAACACAATTTCTACTAGCAATTTCCGCCTTTGGGCGACAGAATCGTACCCTGCTCAACAGCACGACTTGTTCTCTTGAGAACACCACGTATCCGCATAATTATATCGACTCTGTATCCGCATAAGTAGTAAGGCACCGACTACGGGGCACGCTTTTTTATCGCTATAAAAATCCTATGAAAACCCTATGACATATGTCATAACCCTATGGCATATATGTCATAAGTCATACAAGAAAATGACAAGGAAATATACAATAAATATACAATAAATAAGTACGTAATAAATGATAAATAAATTACGTAAATAAAAGGTTTTAATTTTTCCGGGAGCAAATTTTGATTGTTTCCGGAACAATTAAATTTTGATTTTCCCCGTAACAATGAATTTTGGCTACGGACACGCATATTTAGGGTTTAGTGAGAGTTTATGGGGTTTATCCAGTAGTCAGGCACCCTAAAAACCTAACACTAAACCCTACATATGCTTTCCCGTAGCCAAAATTCATTGTTATGGGGAAAATCAAAAGTTAATTGTTCCGGAAACAATCAAAATTTGCTCCCAGAATAATATTGTTCCGTAAATAAATGTGTAACAAAATAAGATTTGAATAAGTTCTAAAATAAATTTAAATTAGTTCTTAAATAAATTATATAAATGATGTATATTATTATATATATACATATATATATATTATAAATTGTTCTTAAGTTATTTTATGGAAGTTCAATAGAATCTTTGTATAAGTTCCATTTTAGTTAAATTATGGAATAATTTTAATTTATTCAATTTGCATAGTTCTTTGAGTTGTGAATTTTTCATTACCTTATATTCAAATACATTAAAAGGTGATACTTTTACGTGTTATAATAAGCATATTGTAACGATTACTTACCAATACGATTTTGTTCTTCTTCGCTCATTCTTGGGTCCACTATGTTGACGTAAATCTCTATCATTTAAATATCTACCAAAATCACGATTTTGAAAATTTGTAATGAACTGTTTTTGTTTCTATCTACTTGTTTTGTACATTATTCATTAAAATTTATGGTCATTCTTTTCAAGTTTATATTTCATTTTAAAAATGAGTTCTTTAACATCAAATGGAAGATCATTCCAAGTAGTAGTTTTTGCTTTTACTACTTCTTTACTTTTATTTTCTTTTACCAAAAGTTCTTGTAATACTTCTTTCATTTTTTCTTTATGTTGAACTAATGGTAATAACATAAGTAAATAATCATTAGTAGTAATAGTAGTCATTGTTCTACCTTATGAAGTCTTACTCTTTAAGTGGAAAATTTTGTTACAAAAAACATTTTCTAATATACATTCACTCATTATAAAAAAGTCTTTTGAAAATAAAAGAGTCTTTTAAGAAATGTACAATAAATTTACAATAAGTAAAAATATGTTATACAATAAATTTACAATAAGTAAAAATATGTTATACAAATATATACCAACATTCACTCATTATAAAAAAGTCTTTTGAAAATAAAAGAGTCTTTTAAGAAATGTACAATAAATTTACAATAAGTAAAAATATATTATTAAAGTATATACAAACATTTACTCGCTCATTATAAAAAAGTCTTTTTAAAATAAAAGAGTTTTTTATGAATACACAAATTTATATAACAAGACCAAAAGGAAAGCGAGCACCTCTTTGATTTGTTGGACGATTTACAATAGGTTTTGAAATTACTTGAGGCTGTGGACTTTGTTTCATAGATTTATTTTTGCTTGATTTCTTTGAATATTTTTTTCTAGGCTGTGTACCTTTTTTAGAATGATATTCTTTTGCACATTTTTTTAATGTTTCATTCCATTCAGCTCGCGTCATTTATATATTAATATACTATATTATTTCTTATAATTGATTACCTCTACTTGTCGCGAACTTATGCACGAAGCGTCCACACAAAGCATAACTCTCTAGCCCTACTACTAAACAGTCTTACTTATTGTCAGCGCTTCTATAATACTAGCTCGGCTCTGCATATGTTGCCTTATATGACTGCACAGTTGACTTACTACTGTGACTCCACAAAATCTCAAAATTTTTGATATCTTCTTTCCTTTCACAACTTATGCAAGCTCTTTTTCTCAACATGTAAAAGACTGTTAATCACAGTTCTGACACTATCGCACAAGAGCAAGTTCCACAAATGTATATCTTTACTAGCAGAAGAATGTTGTATCTCATAAATTATATCATAACACTGCTGTTTTCGCGGTCTGAGCGAGTCCTGGCTATTTTCGGAATCACTGTTACGAAGGCAAAACAAAAATGAGCGTCTGCCTCACCCTTTCACGCCGCCCTACTTATTCTCACTATCTCTGAACAAGTGTAACACCCGTTTATCTTTCCGTATCTCTTCACTGTCATAACTCCTCACGCGTACCGTACAGCGCGTGTCATATGTTCGTCACAGAGACTGCTACAGCAAGTGTCACAACCCGGCTGAGGTACACGATAAGCCGTGGTTTGTGACAGCTGTCGCGAACTTATGCACGAAGCGTCCACACAAAGCATAACTCTCTAGCCCTACTACTAAACAGTCTTACTTATTGTCAGCGCTTCTATAATACTAACTCGGCTCTGCATATGTTGCCTTATATGACTGCACAGTTGACTTCCTACTGTGACTACACAAAATCTCAAAAATTTTGATATCTTCTTTCCTTTCACAACTTATGCAAGCTCTTTTTCTCAACATCCCCCATCTGTAGCTGCCACTGGTAGCACAGACATTAAACAAGAGCTTGCTCAGCATCTTCTGTTGTAACACCGTCCAGCGCGAACTTGCCCATGCTGAAGGTAAACATACCCACTCCAGAAGCTTCTCCTCCTCGTAGCATCCTGGCCCGTGTCAGAGGATTCCTAAACACCATGACCCACATACATCTTCTGCCAATAGGCCCATGTTCTAAGTGTCCAATCACATGTAAGCGTCCAGCGTGACACAACTTACGAAAGTATTGTGCCCTGCTCTCTGTCATATCTGTCATGTAGTGCGATGGCACATGAATACAAGCCACCACTCGGCTGGCCAGCACTGCCAATGGCAACGCAATATCCAACACTGCGAACCAGGGTGAGGTCACCACCGCGTCACACACCCCATACTTTTCCTTCCAGGCGCGATAATTGCCCGGCTGCAAGGCGTTAAGGGCTTCGTGCCATTTCAGCTGCGGGTTCCAATCATTATTCATAAACTTCAGGTGAGGCCATTCCAGTGACATCACTTTGCCAATGACACCTGTGCCAGCTCATGGATCCCAGACCTGTGTGATCTTCTCCCAAGTCACCTCGTGCGCCAGACGTCTAACCTCCTGGGGAACTGTCATCACCAGCTCTAAGCCCCAGTCCAGTTGACTGGCAATTTTCACCTGGGCTCTGCTCAACTGCGTAACATCCCCCCTCTTGTGCACTTCCTCTGGACTCATGGCCTGCACCGTGGACGCCTTGCGAAGGCTTCTCGCGCGAGTGCGCTGCTCTGCACACTTTCTGCTCAAGATGGTACGATGGCCCTCATGCCAGAATCCTGGCATCACGTCTGTAATTACTCTGCTGAGCTCCTCCTGGTTCCCCCAGGCCACTCTGTCAGGGAGATCCCCCATGCTCCCTTCTTTCCTGAGCATCTGTCGCGATGTGAGCGCCTGCCATGGGTCTTCACGCCCCGGTTTCACCGCACGATGTGGACCCACGTCTGCAGGCAACAACACCACATCTGAGCCCAACTTCTCTCTCAGCTGCAGCTCCATGGCAGCCATCTTCTCCACGATCGACGTGCTCACTTCGGCGGCAGCTGCCACCACGGTCCCACCCAAGCATTTGGGACATTGCCAATCTCCTTCAGGTACTCCGTCCAGCGCTGGATTCAGACACCACGTGTGATAGCCACGGTTACAGGTGTCACACAGCAACATGGCTGCCTCCCCATCTGTCCTCATGCACACCTCACACGCGAGATGCTTGCTGGGGATGGCTGCACTGCAGTCGTATTGATCTTTCACCTGCAGGTGACATGGTGCGATATTCTGCACTGTACTCTTCTCCCGCAACTTCGTGCTGTCCTCCAACACTACCACCCCATCTCTTTGCACCTTGCTTGACTATCTTTAGGATGGCTGGCTTGGTGGCCCGCCTCCATGCCAGAGCGCGGTTGCTGTCGTATGTACACGAAGTCGCCTGCCTTGAACTGATGCGGCTTCGGCTCGTAGCTGCCACTCCTCCTGTGCTCGTATCGCAAGGTGTCGCGGTGCTGGGCGATCTCCAGGTTGCACCCCGCATGTACCATGAGCTTCTTCACGATGGCTGCTCGCTGTAACAAGTCCTCAGCCAGTGTCTTCTCCTCCTGCTTCCCAAAGTCCAACTCGGGTCGGGCACGAAGATCCGGTGGCACAGTGGCTTCCTGAGCGAACAGCAAGGTGATGGCGCCACTCCAGTCGACTGCTGTTTAGCTGCGTTGTAACTGAGTACGAGTGACCAGAGCATCTCGTCCCACTCGAAGTCCAGGCCCTTGTCGAGGGCCATCTTCTTGAAGCAAAACTTGAGGGTGCGTACCACCCGTTCAGTCAAGCCATTGCTCTCTGGGGAACTCGGTGAAGTCACTCTCCGGTCAATGAGACACTGCTTGCATAGGGCGGCGAACTCGCCCTCAAACTCTGTGCCCCCGTCCACAAGGCATTCTGCTGGCGCCCCAAACACGGATAAAACGTGATTGCGAAACGCGCTGGCGATGGTGGCGGCCTCCTTGTCAGGGATTGGAACGCACATGACGAACCGCGTATAGTGCTCAATCATGACCAAGACGCGTTGGTTCCTAGCCTTCGTGATGCGCTTCGTGGGCCAGGCTAAATCCAGAGACCAGCGGTACATGAAGGACTTGATTTCCAGCGGCGTGAGCATCGCCTCCTCCCGTGCATAGTGCGTCTTCACCCTCTGGCAAGTCTGACACTGAGTGACCACCGCTCGCACATCCTGTTTCATGCCCACCCAGTAGTGGCGTTGCCACAACAAGTTCAGTGTTCGCCTGATGCCCCAATGGCCAGTCCTCTCATGGTGCTCACGCACCAGCTGAATTCTGTCACAGGGCTTGGGTACCAGCAGCTCCTTACCACTGACGGTAACCATGTACAACTCGCCCATGAGCTCGTCCCAGCGGTGACGTGCTGCTCTCTTCCTCACTCTGTGGTACTCCTCCTTGGGCACCTCCACTCTTCCTCCGGTCTTGATCCACGCGAGGCATAGCTCGTCCTCGTGTATGTCAGGGTACTTCTCTCGAAGTGACTCCTGGTTGGTTACACTGGCTAGCATGGCAACCATTCTCGTAGTGTCGGGCAGCCTAGGCAGCCTCATCTCTTTCTCCTTCGCCACTGGTGCCCATTCTGGAGCTGAGCTTGTCTCTGCTGGCTTGTCCCCAGGTCTTGAAAAGGCCTGACGATGGCGCGCCTTATAGCCCGCGAGCTTCATGGAGGCAAGCTTCCACTGTCTGCGACGTGGGACGGCGTCGGCGGTGCCGAGTCCCTGAGTACCTTTCTGCCCCTGACTGCACATGTGTTGCAGTCGTTCTTCCCAGTCCTGGTGGCTAAGGCGTCGCGCGACTTGCTGAGTGTAGTCGTTGGAACTGGTGATCCACTCTGCTAGTTGTGCTCGCACCGGCTCAGTTGTGTCCTCGGAGGTGGTAGCCACCTTGGTGGACTTCACGATGGGGATGGCAGCTAACGTGCGTTTGCTCCTCCTCCTCGCTCTCCTCGCTCTTCGGCAGTTTGGTCGTGCTGACCTCGGCAATCGCATACAATAGCTCCATTGCTCTCCGATCCATGGCGAGGCCAAGCACTCCTGCCAATTCTTCGTCCTTCATGCCGTGCGCCATGCGCAGCTCACTCGCGCTGTACCCCATGGCAACTGCCTTCTCGTCCAGGTTGACCTCTCTGGTCTCCCCCACTTCATCATCATCTTCTTTCCTCACCACCGTGCCTGCGCGAGGTGCGCGAAAGGCGCGAGAGTTTTGTGTCGCCAAGATGGTTGGCAATACTCTCATAGGCTCCCCCACAACGTTAGCGGTGTAGTGAGGCTTCCTGTCTCCAGTGACAACCCTGCGTGGCTTCCAGCCTCGCTGCAAAATATCGCGCACGTATCTGTCTGGTGGTCTGTCCACCCCCTCCATTACCAGATTGAACTGCTGATTCTGAAACAGATTGCTCCAATATAATGCTCGTAGACGATGCGCGTATGATCCCGCGCGCGCCGCGTCGAAGGATACTGGCTGGCCCACCACGCTATTGATGATGGGAAACACGTCCTTCCTGATCTTCGAGTTCTCCCTGTGTGACAACGGAGAAACGTTCTCTAGCACATATGCTGGCGGTCGCTGAGGCTGCAGCTGCTGCAGCGTAGAGAGGACTCGCACTGCCTGGTAGAACAGTCTGCTGTGCCTGCCCTCCAAACCAGCCAGCTTGCCAGCTGGTGACAGGTCCTGGCATGGATATCCACACACCATGACCCATTGTTCTCCACTCAATGCCCCTGCATGTACAAGGTCAATGAGACTGGTGTCTTCGATGTTGCTGGGCAGCTGTTCCAAATGAGCTGCCTCAGCACGAAACAAGTCAGGATGACGGCGGCTGAGCGCCATGCACCTGGCCCTGGCTACCGTCTGGCTGGACTTCGAGATGTCCTGGTAGAGGTACTTGTTGACCTTAACTCCACAGCGCAAGAGCATCTCTAGTCCAGCACACAAGCCCCCACACGGCTCATAGCAGACCACGCCTTCTTCTCTGGCCTCCCGAAAGAAGCTCTTGTCAATCACTCTCGTGTCGATCTTCTTTGGCACTTTGAGCTTGCCACCCTCCATGGTCTCGTCGCCGTATATCGCTGGGGAGCCTCCAGAATGCATACCCCTGATTGGCCGGACCTGGCTGAGGGCATCCCAGGCGACTCGTGTCAGCCTGCCCGAGCACCTGGCCACCTCCGGGTGGTCAGTGTCAAACATGACCCCCTTGTTGCACTCCAACTCTTCTTGGTAGTGCACGTCAAATAGTCGATGGACTGCGCTGGTCCCCAGCTGCTCCCTGACCATGTTCTCGCAGTAGTTGGCCACCTGTGCCTCTGGGCTCACCTCTAGACCAAGTGGTGGCTCCCTGGTCACTTCCAAGCAGATGATGTCTGCGAAGCAGCGCGTTGGCCTCTCGGCATGCCCCGCTTCCCTGGCGTGGTCCCCTTCTCGGTCCAAGCGGGCACCGGTCTCGTCTGCGGTGCTGGGCAGCGGGTACCTGGATGGCACATCCGCGTTCTCGTTCTTCGGACCTGGTCGGTACTTGTAGGAGTCTACTACACCTTGACTTCTTCTCTTCTTTACGGTTTCGGACTTGTACTATCTACACTTATTAAACGACCGCACGAGGTATGATTACGCTTGGTCAACTAAAAGACTTCGGTTTCGTAAATCTTATTAGTTATGCTTTTGCTTTCAAGTGCATGCTTTCAATACACAATATACAGCAGTTACGGCTCTTACTTTTTATGTTACAATTCACAGTTCAGTTCATCTCCCCGAAACGGGTTACACTTAGAGTTCTTATACATTCAGGAACTCTTTCCATAACTCAACTGTACTGAGTACTCCGTACAACAGGCTAGGCACCTCACATCAACATCATTCTGATCGGTCCTACTGTACTCCGTACTGAGTACTCTTGCGTTTTATACTTAGCCGTTTTTCTTGCTCTTGTGCTTGCCTCCTAGCACAACTCCCCCCCCCCTTAGGGAAGGTCACGTCCACGCTGACCACGTCGGACCAGTAAAGTTTTTATACAGATCTTCTACTGTTGCTCTGAATGATTATACAGGTCTCAGCCGCCTGTTGTCTGGGATGACATTACACTTCCCAAGACACACCGCAATAAGGAGATCGACCTCTTAAGCACAAGGGTCGGCCTCTCACCGGTCTGCCATCTGCACTACCAGGCTCCCCCAAGGCTCAAGGTCTCACATCCATTACCACGCTCAAGGTTTTAAACCTCCCAACACGGTACACTTACAGGGGATGACAATAGGTTTGCCAATTACCTGACAGTTCTCGGGATGCCGGCCCGGAGGAAAGGTTTTAAACCTTCACCGCCTCCTCGGAGTGCTAGAGCTTTTACCCAGATCTCCAACTGCTGCCCGGTCGTGCCAGGTCCGGAGCCAATGCTCTCGTGAAATGGATTATACAGATTTCCACCTGTTGCCTGGTCGCGCCGAGGCTAGAGCCACTGCTCGCTTGGATAGATTACCCAGGTTCTCACCTGCCGCTTGGTCATACCAAGGCTTAGAGCCACTGCTCAAATGGATTATACAGATTTCCACCTGTTGCCTGGCTGTGCCGAGGCTAGAGCCACTGCTCTCTCGGATGGATTACCCAGGTTCTCACCTGCCGCCTGGTCTCGCCAAGGCTGGAGCCACCGCTCTTCCCGACGCTCCCCAACGCTCTCAATCGCTAAGACCACTCGCGTCAGATTCCCATCCGCCCTCAGGTATGATCGTCACCTCAGCTCGCACTCCCGCTAACGCTATCGGTTCCGGCTCAAACTCGGGCGGGTCACTCTCAACAACAGCTGACTGGACTAAAACGCTCATCTCGCTCAGATCCTCCCTGACAAGCAGTTCAGACAGGAACGCATGCACCTCTTCATGTAGGGTCAGGTTGTGGAAAAGCTGTTTTAACAGTGCTGACGGAATCCCATACAAATTCTCTCGCGCTCCCATGCCCTTCGCGAACACACCTCCGGCTCTCATCGCGCGCCCTCCTTGCGCTACTTTCTCGTGCCTACCGTGCTGCCGGAAGAACTCGCAAGGCGTATCGGAATCGCACACTCGCAAGGGTGTGCGCAACGGAACGTTGGTCCAGATGTGCGTGGGCTTCCTGTATGCGGTCCCGTATTTGCAGTACGTGACGAGGTGCGGAGCTGGTAGATTGCTCATGCAGCGACGCGTGTGCAACCCGTGGGGCTCTCTTCCCCTCGGGTTCTCAATGAAGTATGCTTCGGGCCTCAAGTACCGGATGATCTCCAATGTCCTACGAACTCGCCTGTCCGCAGCACGCAAATCTCGGATGCCTACCGTCTTCGCTTGGCTGTACTCTGTGCAAGGTGGGCTAGCCCAGACTACGTCGAAGTGTCCTGGTCTGAACTGTCGGTAGTCCCATCGCATGATATCCTCGCAATGTGTGGGGCCCCACTTGGGCTGAATGTCTACGGCAACTACTTCGCTGTTGGGAAATTGCTTAGTGAACTGCCTCTCGACTGACCCGGTCCCACAAAACAATACAAGAATCTTAGACTGGCCGACTGGCTCCTTCTCAAGTGCTGCGGCTCCGTTGACTGGCGGCAGGGTGCTCTGAGCAGATACTCTCGCGAAAGTTCCTACTTCCTCATCAAACCTCTCCTCTGGCACCCATGGCATTGCTCCGTCTACCTTGAGCTCCTCCGATAGCGTGGTCCATACCGCTCCTGCGGACTCGTCGCGTCTCTTACGGACCCTAAGCTTCTCTCGCTCCACTCTCTTAGCCTCGATCCTCTCAAACTCCAACAACGCTCGGTTGGGAACACCGGGCCTGCCGGCTCCGTCCCACTCCAGATCCTCTCGGGTCTTCCACTCGTTCTCACTGCGGGGCATTCCTGTCCACTTGACCAGGTACTCTGTCCACCTCCTGCCCTGACGCTGGCGCGTGCGCGAACGCTCCACCCTCTCGACGTGGGTTTCCTTGCGCCCGCTGACGTCCAACGGAGGAGGGGGAATCTCCTTAGCTCTCTCAACGAAGCGGCTGCCCGACTCTACTGGCGAAAGCCGGTCCACGGTAAACACATCGTGCACTTTCCACTGCTTAGGCGTCTGCAACCTATAGGCCGACGGTGCGCCTCTATCGCTCGCGGGAAGGGCCATCTGCCTGTCGCTGTGAAAGACTTCCAGCACCCGAAGGGGCCCAAGGCGCTTCTTAAGCAATTTCTTGTGCAACCCGCGGTCGCCCGGCTGGGTGAGGTGCGTGGCATCCACCCAAACCTCATCGCCTACTGCGTAACTCCTGGACCTGTGACGCGCGTCGTACTGGGCGATCTGTTGCTGCTGAGCTAAGAGCAGCTTCTCCCTAGCGAGCTGCAACTGGCGAACAAACTGGCGGGCTGTCTCGTGGGCTGTACCCTTTTTACTGCCGCGCCCCTCCCCCCCTTAGCTCGGCCTCTCCGTGATGCAAGTGCTGCCTCCACGAAGAAGTCCAGCTGAGAGGCCGGAGCGTGACCATACGTCAGTTCAAAAGGGGTGAATCCCGTGACGGCTGAACGAGAGTCATTAATGGCGTACTCGACCGGGGTACACCATAAATCCCAATCGTGCTGGTTGGCGTCGACATACGCGCGCAACATGCGTTCGACCGTGTGGTTTGTGTGCTCTGCCTGCCCATCACCTTGTGGGTGGTACGGCGTGGTAGAGGCAACCTGGACTCCCATCAACCGATGTAGCTCGAGATGCATCTCATCCCTGAAGCGGGAGTCCCGATCACAGACGATCTTCATGGGAGCGCCGTGCAAACGCCACACTTGGTCGAAATACATGCGCGCGATCTGTGCAGCTGAGCTGTCAGCGTAAAGCATGGGGACTACGTGCACCATCTTGGACAACTTGTCCGTGAAGGTAGCAAACGCGTCGTACCCTCGCTCTGTGCGGGGCAGCCCAGTGACGAAGTCGATACTAACCACTTGCCACAGTCTTACTGGGACTTGCAGGGGGTTAAGCTGACCGTCTGGATACCCGTTGCGTGGCCGGGTCTGTTGGCACACAACGCAGGATTTGCACCAGTCGGTGACATCCTTGCTCATGCGTGGCCACCAAAAGCGACGGGATACCCTGTCCAGTGTCTTATCCCTTCCTGTGTGCCCTGCTGCTGGGGACTCGTGTGCTTCGCGCATCACCAGCTCTCTGAGGGGGGAATCCTGAGCTAGCACTAGCTGATACCGCCCTTCTGCCACTCGCCATATCATGTCGTCTACCATGCGAAATGTGTCTGTCCTCTGATGTGGGGCTGCGATCAGTTCCTCCTTCAACGAGCTGAGGTACTGGCTGCGTTCGTATTCCGCTTGCAAGGCGCGGACGAACTCATCAGCCTTCAGTGGGCCTGATGCTGCCCTGGCCCTTGCTGCAACCCCTGTAGTGACTAAAGGCTCGTCGGGTTCTGCCTCACTGTCCTTTCGCGCAGGCGGCGCTCGGGGCTTTGCCCTGCTGGCTGCTGGGGCCCACACCAGAAGGACCGGCCAGCGCAGCGGGGGTCGACCTCCATCAGGGGACTCGAAGAGGTGGTTGGGACGACCTTTTTCGTCCTTCGTGTCAAAGACTTTGACCGGATGAAGCCCATACTTGGGGTGAATCAACCGCCTCCAGGGGGCGTCATAGTCTGGCAGAAGGAACATCGCCGAGGTGTTTTCCGGATCGGCGCGCCACTCAGCAAGGAAATGCCGAAGAATTCTTTCTATCAAGTCTGAATCCTTCGTGTAAGGGGGGTTGCACCAAACGTGTTTCCCGCGCCACTTTTCCTTCAAGCAATCGGTCCAATAGGTGTCAACCTGCCGGTTAACGCCCATGGAGTCGCAACACGCGTCAACGTCAAACACCCCGTACTGGGCCGCTATCTCCTCAAAGCGCTCCTTGATCAGCTTCCAGTCCTGGCGATCTACGACCTGGTCGTAGTGGGAGCTACTTTCTGGGGGCTTAACGGGCTCAGGTACCTTTCCGGCTGCCTTTGGATGACTCTGGGCCTCAGGGTGGGGGAACTTCGGGTGACTCTGGACTTCTGCTGTGGCCTGTTCCCTAGCTCGGTCTGCTCTGGTCATGACTGCTAGCGATTCGGCATCCCTCAAGGATTTCTCGCCTACTGCTAGGGTGGCAGCTGCGTCCAGCCAAAGGGCCGGCGACTCTACCCACGTGAGCCCATTCAGATGGGTGAGCTCACCAATGACCGGTGCTGGACTGGTGGGAGGGAAGGACTCGTCCTCGGAATCACTATACTCGAAGGTGGCGCCTAAGACAGATGTGGGATCCTCGTCCCCTTCGCATCTCTTGCCTTTCGGCTCAGAGTACTCGGGTCCATCAGATCCATCGGTGGTGCGATCCACTGCCCCGAGGACAGAGGTAGGATCCTCGTCCTCTTCGGACCCCTTGCCTGTCGGTGCGGAGTCTCTGGGCCCATCCGTGGCGCGATCCACAATCCCTTTTTCCTTCAACCCTTCTCTGGCTGACATTTCCTGATAGTCTGGTCGCCGGGACTGCGCGTCTGGTACTACTAAACAGCGCCCTGGCACGTGCTCCATCTGATGGACTCCTACCTCTACCAAGTCCTCGTACCAGCGAGCCTGACGTCGGCTGAGCTCCCTAGCTGGGGCGAAGAGCCACTGAAGGGGTTTATGGTCTCCCATGAGCTTAAATGATGTGAAAATCAGATAATGTCTCCAGGTGACCGTGGTGCAGTGATGGATGGCACAAAGCTCCCGTTCCCCAGCGTGATAGTTCTGCTCTGCGCTGGAGAACTGCCGGCTTTCAAAGGCCAAGGGCTGTAAGCCTCGTCCCTGATCCTGCATGAGTACACCCCCTAGTGCTACTCCACTGGCATCTGTCTGCACAAAGAAGGGTCTGGAACCGTCTGCTGCACCCTTTTGATCGGGTAGGGCCAAGGCTGGGGAGGAGATCAAGGCAGTTTTTAGCTGTTTAAATGCTGCCTTTTCATTCTCGCCCCAGGTCCAGTCCACGCCGGATTTGGTGAGGCGGGTCAACGGGTACGCGATATCTGCGAAGTTCTGGATGTACCTCCGGTAGAAGCCACACATGCCCAGAAACTGTCGCACGTGTGTGACAGTTTCTAGGTCTGGCCAATCGCGTACCGACGCAACCTTATCCTGCTGTGGACGACATCCATCCCGATCCACCACATGCCCTAGGAACCGGACTGATCGCTTGCACAATTTGACTTTCGACTTTTTGAGGTAGACGGAATTCTTTCGACATGCCTCCAGGACCTGGCGGAGGTGGTCGAGGTGTACCTCATGGGCGCTCTTACCCGGAACCTCAGCCGAGAAAATCATGATGTCATCTACAAATACTCTGCAAAAGGGTAGGTGCCCGAGGTACTGTTGCATCATCCTTTGCCAGGTACTTGGGGAGTTTGACAATCCCATAGGCATGACCAACCACTCGTACGCTCCAAAGTGCGTAGTCATTGCGGTTTTCTCCACGTCCTCTGCTTTCATAGGGACCTGCCAAAATCCCCAAAGGGCATCCATCGTAGAGAAGACGGTAGCCCCTTGTAGATCATCTAAGAGACTCTGGACATCCGGGAGGGGGTACTTGTCCTTGACTGTGATCTCATTGATCTGTCTGTAGTCAATGACTAGACGCAACTCCTTGGGATTACTCGGCTTGGGGACCATCAGCACAGGGCAGCCCCACGGAGAGGCCGAGGGTCGTATGTACCCTTTGGCTAAGAGCTCATCTAGCTGTTGCCGGAGTTGCCGCAACTCCTCCTGCGACAGCTTGTACCCTCGCCGGTGCAAGGCGTTCCCACTCCAATCTGGCCTGAGCCGGATGCCGGACTTGAATTCCCTTGACTGGACTGATTCCGGCAGCTCTGTGCAAATGACATCTGCGAACTCCTTTTCCAGGTCCCTAAGCTGCTGCCAGATTTCCGGCGACACCGTCTCGTCTATCTCGTCCTCCGGCGGTTCCGGGGAGGCCTGAGCAGTCTGTGGGGCTGGCGGCGAGGTAGTACTTGGCGGGGCGGCCGGTACCGGCGGGTCTGTGGTCTGCGGAGCTGGCGGCGGGGTAGTGTCTGGCGGCACGACTGGTGCCGAGGCTCGCGACTTCTGACTCTGAGGGCTCGGGGCGGTGGGGACTTTTGGTCCCGGCGGCTGCTCGGTGGAGGGGCCACTTTCAGCACCAGGCTGACCGACTGCTGCGACCTGGTCACGCCAACGCACTCGCTTACGCCGTGCTCGGGGTCGTCGCTCCGCGACCAGACCCCGGCCCTGCTGGAGCGCCGCGGCTGCCTGCGCGTGCCAGGTGGGTGGCTTCCCGGCCGCGTGATCCTCTATCGCCTGTCTACGCACCGCTGGCGGAAGCAACGCAAATGCTCCGTTCGCCTCCTGTTTGCTAGCGAAAAAGCTGAGAGGGTCAGGGTGATCCCCGGCCTCGTCGACCGTACTCGCAAATCCCTGTGGCCTAATATCCTCGACCACCGCCCCTACTCTCTGCAAATGACACGCTCCTTCCACGTCACTATAGCCGGACTCGGAACTGTCCGAGACCAACCCTCCCGGCCCCTCAGACTCCTCAGCTCCGTCCGGCACCGTTGCGCTGGGACGCACGCTGACTTCACTATCCTCGGACCCGGAGGAGGGTTCTGACGCTAGGCCTGCTACAACATCGTTGGGGGAATCTTCGTCGGAGTCTCCCCCCCCCTTGTTGCAGGCCAACGCGCCAAAAGTCCCATCGGGGCCGAGGTAGACGACGAAAGCCTGCTCCTCTCTGTTTCGGAGGGTCCGCAGGTCCCGGCGAGCTCGACGTTGGCTCAAAAGGACTCCCTGTACCAGTGCCATTGCCGTGTCCTTGGACCGACTGGGGTCCGGTGACCCCGGCGAACAGCCGGTGATGACGACCTCTTCCCTGCCCTTGGTGAACCGGACCGAACCCCAGTTCTTATAATCCAGCGTAACCGGGGAAAGGTTCGCCAGCCAAGGACCTCCCAGGATGACATCCACCTTGAGGTCGAGTGGCATTACCCGAAGCTCAACCTGCTGGCCGTAAGACCCCTTCGACGTCTCAGCAAGGAGCTTGGGCCTGATGCAGGAATTAGCATCATATGTGGTGCCGTCAGCCACTCGAACCCGCATGGCTTAGCACGCCCCGAAACTCCCCAGGGGCCACAGCGGCCACCCAAGCAGCCACCACGAGTAACAGCAAAAGTTTCAAAATTCTGCTGGTCCCCACTGGTTTGACTGGAGGGTGAAGGGTCAGTATGCAAGTCAGCATCCTCCACCCCCCTTGCATACGGCCCAGGCCTCCTCCCGCAGACACGTAGACCACCAGCGCCAAGACTGACGCCACATAGACGCAGTGGGCCACCCGGTAGCAAGCGGCTGTGAACCGCAGGCGTTGCAGCCTGGCAGCAAAACGCGGCTTCTGCATGCGCCGAGGGACAGCTGCCAGCGTGGCCGGACCCGCTGCCGAGATTCGCTGGGCGATTGCCAGCGCACGGCCCACTCGAGCTCCAAGCGTAGTGGACGCGCCTCTATCGCAAACCAAGCAGGAGCCTGGAAACCCATGGCTCATAACGTGGGCGCCAACTACCAAGACGCACCCCAGAGTACCGACCATGTGTGTGAAGTTCATGGCGAGCATGGCGAGCCCAAACCGTAGCAATGGCACGTACCACAGCCCGTGCTGGACATGGTGGAGCCCGGTTACCTTAAAGGCCCCCACGACCAGCAACAGCAGGTGCCTAGCCAGCTCCAACAGCACATGCAGATGTGCTCGATGATGTGCCCATGGCTCGAGCGACGCGGTATGTATGGCCCACAATGTGCGCGCCATGGCTCTGCGGGGCACCCCAGTGCGGCATGCCCAGACGGCTACCATCTCACCAAGGCACCTGGATACCTCCATGGCCATCCACACTACCATTACTGCAAAGTGAGGCAGCTGCGGCCATTGCAAGCGCGCGAACACCCCCACGAGCAGGAAGCACACCTGAGTGCGCTTCGCCCACCGTCCATCGGCGGGCTGTGTGCCCGGCTGTGCGCCGGGGCTGCTTCTCAGTAGCGGGCGCGCCAGGCTGTAGCCGGCCCGGTGCCCCCTTGAAAAGGCCCCAGTGCGCTCTCCCTTCTTCTCTCCTCCCAGCGTTCATCATAACTTAGGCGCTCATAGGAAGTACGCGGCGCGCTCCTGCCTGCATGTCGACTGCGAGCTGCTCCATGATGCTGGGCTTCCCTCCTGGGGCTCGGAGATCTCCTCCTGCGCTGGCCAGCCCGTGGCGAGCGCTGCTGCACGGGCCTCGCGGTCAGACTCTGCGGGGTTGTCGCAAGATGGCCTTCACGTCGGGTGTCGGCGTGCGCAACGCGGATACTGGACCGCTCTGGGCTGCTGGGCGCTGTGGAGCCCCGGGTTGGCGATGGCACGAGCGAAGTGGCCTCCTGCTCCGGTGCAGCCGGAGGCATAGCTTCAGTCCGCTGCGTACAGACAGAATGCGTCGGGGACCTTAGAATGTCGTTGACTGACTGGTGCTCGGACCGCTGAGCCATGTTGCACTCTAAGCCCCTGTACCGTGTCCCGCTGAGAGCCTGGCCAGAGCAGTGCTCCCGCGTAGGTGCAGCTTGTGCACCACCATGACCATCAAGCCCAGGGCAGTCTGACCCACGCGTGCTCATCCTTGCAGTCGCGCGAGCAGTGCGAGGTCGCTCTTCATACTCTCTGATGATCTCCTCTGATGATCTGATGATCTCCTGGCGCATCCTTATTGACTCTGTGAGAGCCGCCATGGTGACGTTATTCGCTGCGGTCTCGGCGCGCACTCGCGCCAAATCATCAGCCAATCCAACAAATCTCTCACTAATGATCTCCACGTCCTCATCAGAACTCTCCGTCTGCGGCGACGGCGTTCTTGTGCGACACGTGTGGGTGCCCGCACCCGCAGCAGCTGCGAGGTCGGGCGAGTGTCTCGAGACGCTGCCAACTTCCTCCTCACCTCCTGCATGGGAATCATCATCCCCCACGATTGGGTCCAAGCACCGCATGAAGTCGTTGCGCAGGTGCTCGTGTACCTCTGCTCGCTGTGCTTCAGCCAGCAACGTAGGGCCTACCAGGGATGTGAACGCCGACAATGGCTCCCGATGCATCACGGCCACCTTGTTCCAGGTCTCCCAGCTGCAGCAGTCGAACTTACGTGTCCCAGAGGCAAGGTACTCCAAGGTGAACACCATCTCGTCGGATCCCCGCTCACGGTAATAGCGATGATCTTCAAAGAGGTAGTAAACGGCCTTGGACTGGGCGTTGGCTCGGGTCTTGAACACACGCAGAGTGCCTTGCTGTGGACCATCATTCAAATGGCTCTCGGCTATCTCCACGAGTTGTGTGCTCGCGCCAAGGTGCTCCACGTGCTTCCGTATGGTGCCCAGGAGTCCTCCCGTGCAGCCTTTCGACTGCCCACCCAGAGGCAAAAACTCTCCCCGCTGCCCCACCCCTGCGGAGGAGGAGTACCTGTGTAGTGTCTTGTTGCTGAGCTGGCACGTGTGCACTCCCTTCCCTCGCTGTGCATAGGGCTTCCCAAGCTGGAACTCGATCTTGCCCTTGAAACAACGGTATTGGATGAGGAAGACTGTCTGTCCGTGCAACGCCGCGAACTCTGAGATCCCCTCCGGATCCAGCCAGTCGGCTACTCCAGTGGTGTTCTCGCTGCGGGTGGGTGACTTCGGCTCGTAAGTGCCCTGGAACACCGATGTGTGATATTCTAGCTTCGCAGGGTCGAAGGCTCCATTGGGCCAGATTTGATGCTTCAGGCGAAGCGGAGCTGAGGATGGCGGCGGCGTGGAGCCAGATGGTCCTGCCTCATCTCCTCTGACCATCTTCTGTGTCCTGAGAGTCTTGTGTGTGCGTACCGGAGGGTCCCTCCTGGCCCCATAGGTGGTCAGCGCGTCACGTGCTTGTTCCTCCGTCTTGCATGCACCAAGCATTACTCTGGCGTTGTCCCCCAAGTGTAGGTACTCCACGGCGGCGGCGTTTGTGCTGAACACCTCACCATCGCCTCCTTCCCCATCAGTCACTGGGTAGAACTTCCCCACCTTGCCAGCTGCGTCTGACAGCGTGAGCGGCGGAATAGCCTGCGCACCGGTCACCACCTCATCATACTTCACCTTCAAACGAGCTCGGAGATCAGTGATGTCCACTCGCTGCACGTACTTCAGGTGCTGGTATTGCCAACGCTGATCCTTCTCGTAGTAAAAGGGCAGCTGGAACTCGCCAGTCACCTTCCCCATGGGGCTCACGTTGGCGGCACCCTCCATGGTGTGACGTACCATGCGCTCCATGAGATCCCACTGGGCGCGAGTGTGCTCGCTGAGCACGCAGAACTGGCGTGCCACCTTGTCCCACATGAGCTTGCCCGTCACGACCCCTGGGTAAATCTGGTGGGCGTTGAGGGCCTCCTGGACACTCGCCATTGTGTACCTCCCAGCTTCCCAATGGGCACCACAGTCAGGAAGCGGGACCTGGTCATTGTCCTTCCTGTGACTCGCCCTCGTGGTCCAGGCTTCTGAGGGTACCTTCGTCTCCTTGTCAACCTTCTGGTCCACCAACGTGAAGTCGGGCCACAGTAACTCCGTCTCCAAGATGGTCTTCCATTCTCCACAACGCGAGAACTTGACCTGCACAAATCCTGCGTCCACTTCGCTTCCATTGCCCTCTTCACAGAGTGTGCACAAGCGAGCATAGCCCGTGCGGTCGATGTACAGGCGCTGCCGAGACCAGCTGCCTTCCTTGTCCTGATGATGCCACGGGTTCACTGCCATGCCCGCCCACGGCTGTACACTGGCCAACTTGTAGTCAGCTTCACTCTCAGCCTCTTGCTCCTGCGTGAGGTCTGGATAGCGAGGATCTGCTTGAGTCGTGGCCAGGCTGGCTGGCGTGACGGGCTCCGTCTCGGCTGGCTCTTCAACACTGGACCACTCGCTTCTGGTCGCCACGCTGGCTTCCCGCTGGCTGCGTGATGTCGCTTGTAGCAGGCCCAACATCTGGCCCGTTATGGACGTACCAGGCGCCGGTGGTTCGAACGTTGAGCTCTCGGCGTGCAGATTGACCCGCCCAGTGAGTTCGACTCGCATCAGTGAACTGGGCTTCAAGAAGCCCGCCTCCACCATGGACTGGCAACGCGCATCGAGCCTCTCCCTCTCCTCCTGGTTGAACCTTCTCAGTCTCATCTCCTCTAGGAATGATGCCAGGAGGTCCACCAGCTCGGGGTGGTTTCGTGAGAATGCACACGGTGCAGGTGCACACCTTTCTCCTGAGAGGGCCAGACGGTCCTCTCCCCTTGTGTCTGGAAACACCGCCTCACGTGGAAGTGGAGCGCAGCCTTCAAAGGCGGGGGCAAGAGTGCGCGCTAGCGTAGCACCGTCGTCGAAGATCTCAGTCGCCAGGCACACCCTGGGGTCTTCGTTCCGCTTGCTCCTCGCATCAACGGGCGGCGTCAGCTCGATCAACGGCAGCGTGACCTTCTCCCTCATGCCCAGTGACACCGCGGCCTCAGAGGTGGCGATGCCTCGGTAGAGGTCGATGGTCAGCTTGAGTGCGTTCTTCAGGGGTCCCGTGCCCACCAAGAAATCCCACGTGGTGTCGTTGGTGTATGTGACAAAGGCATGGAGCCGATGCAGAGTCATGTATGGTGTGCCCGCGGCGAGGACCACATCCACGTAGCAGTATTTGGTGAACTCTGCAGGGCTGCCGTCACATCTGGCCACTCTGGCCCCTGTCTCCGCATCGAAGATGGTCAAGCCAAGCCTGTTGACCGTTCTGATGGGGATGATGTTGCAATTGGCTCCAGTGTCCAGAAGTAGCGCTTTGTACAACATGAGCAGACCCCCAGAGGCCACCAGAGCCATCCCTTGTGACAAAGACTCGTTCGGAAGCTTGCACACAGGCTGGACCTGTGCCATCGCGGTGAGCTGCTCTTCCGTAAGGCCACTGAGCATCTTCTTCTTCAGCAGCTCGTATGCTTTGGCCTCCATGGTCCCTGCGTGTAGCTCGCCCCTCTCGCTGAAGTCCTTCACCCCGAAGCTCTCCTGGACAGTGGCCGCTGTAGCAGTGACGCGCACCGTGGTTTTCCCCTTCCTGGGCTGCTCCACCATGTCCTCCGGCATCTCGTCCAGAGGAATCTCCTCCTCGTCGCTGTCGTCGCCAGACTCCATGCCTGGGCAGTCGTCGTCTTCGTCGTTGTCGTGATCATTATCTCTGCCGATGCCCTGACAGTCTGCAGCTAAGGCTGTTGGCATGGGGAGCTGATCGGTCTCAGCTAGCTCCACCAGGGTTTCCACACCCCTGGGAGCTGTTATCCGACCCTCTGCCACGAGTCCAGCAGCTAGTTTACGGAAAGCCGCTCCTAGACTCTTGATCACGGAAGCCATGAGCTGTACCTTCCTCTGCATCTCGTCCGCCGCAGGCGCCATGGGCACCTGTGCGTCGGCCTCGTACTCTTCAGGTGTCTTCACTGGGAAGCCCCTCATGCGTTGAGTGCTGCCCAGGGCTACCGCTGGGGCTGCTGTGAGCTCGGACTCTGCACCCTTGCACAGTGTCTCGGGGAGTGCCCCCAAACCCAAGGTGTCGAGTGCGCTCGAGAGTGCTTCTTCACCCATCTCCTCGGCCATTGCTGAGAGTAAGTTGGTTGGAGAGCCAGATGGCGCTCCTGCTCCTGCGCTGCCACGGTGGTGCACATGTGTATCGGCGATGTACGTCTCCCTCTCCGCGACGCGCGCTGCGACTGGCTCCTCGTCGGAGCCCTCGTCCTCGGACAGTACCTGCGATCTCACACTGCCCGCACGACTGGCAGTCTTCCGGGCAGCCACCATGCCCTGGTACTCAGCCTTCAACGCTTCAGGGTTGCCAGTGGCGCCCTTCTGCTTGTCCTCTGGTGTCTGCTTGGCTCGGTACTTGTCTTTCTCGTCGTTAGGCAGCTGCTGCCAGTCCGTCACCAGGATGCCCCAGTCGGAGCTCTTGAAGCGGTTCTTCAAGTTGTACATGCGCAGGGCTGCATTCTCCGCGTCCCACCACTTGCTGGAACCAAGTCTGCTCTCGTGGAACCCGGCAGGCATCTTGACGTGCTTGTAGCCGCTCCTGCACTGCTCAGGATCGGACTCGTGCCAGCCCCCTCCGAAGCAGCGTAAGCACTTGGGCTTGTCGTTTGTACGAGTGCCCTCCGCTGGCGGCGGCGTCTTGTTGTAGGAGGACTTCTTAGTTCTTTCGGCAACGTTCACCTCCTTCTTCATCTTCTTGGAAGGCGGTGTCTCCGCCTTCTTGCTGCTCTCTAGCTCGCCTGGCTGCCCTTCCCCAGCGGACTCAATCTTCTTGATCGAGTTCTTTATCGCCTTGAGGTCGAGGCCATGTTGACGAGCCTCCCAGGTAGAGTACTGGCAGCCACACCGCCTGGTAATCTCCTGCAGGAAGGTGAGAATCCAGGACTCCGCGTCGCCCTTGAGCTTGTCCTGAACCTCGATGATGGACTCCAGGTCCTTCCAGGTCACCCGATTGGGTGGCGGGAACTGTGCCCTCAGCTGCTCCTTCACCCGTGTCTAGAAGATCTTGATGCGCAGGTTTTCTACGCAGTCCTCGATGAAGGTGCGCAGCTCCTCGTCGCTCAGCACCTTCCCAGTGTTGAGCTGCATCTCCCTGCGTTGACACATCTTCATGTACGTTAGCCCATCCTGCCCCACCTCCTGCGGCTTCTGTGTCAACAGATCCACTTTCTCTTGCGTTCCCTTCATCATAAACTTCTTGTCAAGGGCAGCGATAAAACCCCTGAGCGCGTAGAAGTACTGCATGTCACGGGTACCATCATGTCCCGTCAAGCCTTTCAGCGAAGTTCCATCAGTCAGATAGTCGTTGGAAACCTCCCCTTGGGCGTCTTGGTTCGTCACTGGCCTCGCTATCACCCACGTGGTACCAGCATTCATTTCATTGAAGGGGGGCCTAGCACACGGGATGGTACCCTCGAGTGGGCCATGTTCACTAGTGTCCTTGAGGACTCGGTCCATGTTGGAGGCCACTACACCCCCTTTCTCATAATTCTCACGCCACCAGCTGAGAGTTTGCGAATTCTCGCCAGCCAGACATGCAGGGATGATATCCCACAGTGTCTCAAAGTCAGGAGGTGTCTCTCTCAGGGTCTTGATCTGCGCGTCGGTGAGCGTGCCAGTCACGGACCTGAGCTTCCTTCTGATATTGGCGTTGTGCTGCCGCACAAAATTCTCGCACATGTTGGCGAACTCCCTCAGAAACTTGGGACGGTCTTCCTCCTTGGTGCCCGTGTAGATGGGCAGCGTACCAAGGTTGATGCGCGTGGAGTCAGTGTACTCCATTTCCTCCTCGAATATCACCAACGGCTCTTGGGCTTGGACCTGAGGTTGCACTGGTGCTTGGGCTTGGACCTGAGGTTGCACTGGTGCTTGGACCTCAGGCTGGCCTCTGGCAGCCCCTTCCTCTTCTTCCAGCTCTGTGAAGTGCTGGCTCACCCGTATCGCTCTCTGGGTACGCCTCTCTGCCCTTTGCTGTTTCTGACGGTCAGTACTGGATTCCGTTGCTATTTTCCCGGTGGGGAGGAGATGCTGGTGTGAAGGCTCTTTTCACTCCACACTTCCAAGCTTACCAGTACGGATAAATCCGTCCCTGGCTTCACCTTTCAGTGCTTTGCTCTAAGTAGCAATCACTGCCAGGATAATCTCGTTCATAAATGGTGTGCATAGTTTCGTCTGTGACTTGACCCTGTCTTGCACTGCTTCTTCTAGATGTTCAGCAACGTTGCCTGAGCCCTCAGTGTGCCTGGTCAGTACAGTAACTCGGAAGAATGCCAGCATGGGTCAAGTTGTCGCAAAGAACGCTGTCGTGATGGTGGACACGGACAGCCCTGTTTCGCTCTACGCCTTCAGGCGTACCAGTACGGATGAATCCGTCCCTGGCTTTACCGTCTGGTGCTTCGCTCCAGCAGGATGTCACTCCCCGAAATAGCCCAGCATACCATTCTCAACGCTGCAACCATAGTGGACAATAGGCACCGGGTTCCGCTCTGATCGCTGTCGCTGTACTTTGCAAGACTGGTGAACTTCGAGTGCCACAACAG
The DNA here is from genome assembly GCA_001247695.2 of Cymbomonas tetramitiformis. NCBI lineage: Eukaryota > Viridiplantae > Chlorophyta > Pyramimonadophyceae > Pyramimonadales > Pyramimonadaceae > Cymbomonas > Cymbomonas tetramitiformis. The sequence goes on along the minus strand of LGRX02026577.1, from coordinate 33,206 downwards.
TCTGTTTCCCTCAACCTCTTCCAAGGCTTACCAGTACGGATAAATCCGTCCCTGGCATCACCATTCAGAAGTCTCGTTCTTCAGGACTGCTGTTGCACTCTCAGAATTACAGACGACATGTCTGTAATATGGCTCATTTTTGTTTTGTAAAAGACTTCTCAACATGTAAAAGACTGTTAATCACAGTTCTGACACTATCGCACAAGAGCAAGTTCCACAAATGTATATCTTTACAAGCAGAAGAATGCTGTATCTCATAAATTATATCATAACACTGCTGTTTTCGCGGTCTGAGCGAGTCCTGGCTATTTTCGGAATCACTGTTACGAAGGCAAAACAAAAATGAGCGTCTGCCTCACCCTTTCACGCCGCCCTACTTATTCTCACTATCTCTGAACAAGTGTAACACCCGTTTATCTTTCCGTATCTCTTCACTGTCATAACTCCTCACGCGTACCGTACTGCGCGTGTCATATGTTCGTCACAGAGACTGCTACAGCAAGTGTCACAACCCGGCTGAGGTACACGATAAGCCGTGGTTTGTGACATACTTGCGCGTTGTGCTCTTGTTGCAAGAGGACTCACATCTACACCCATATATTCAACACCACTAATATCATCATCATCGTTGTTAAACGCAGCTGGCCTAGGAAAAGGTGATCTATTCCTTTGAGCTGATCTGAATAAAGCTTGCCGCCTCAAAGGGGTTATTAATGTCATTCTTTCTTATGGTCCAGACTCACTTTGATTTCTTGGAGTTTCGGTTTGCAAACTTTCTAAAGAGTCTTCTTCTTCTTGAATGGGAGTTTCGGTTTCCAAACTTTCAAAAAAGTCTTGTTCTTCTTGAAATTCAGATTCAGGTGATGTAGGAGTTCTTATTGGAGTTTCTTCATTAAATTCATTTAAATTTGCGAACCTTTGTAAATTGGCCGCTCTCGTATAATTTTCCGGAACAAAAACATTAACATCATTTCATTTTAAATTTTGAATCAAATCAGATGGATTTATAAATGAAGTTTGTGAAATTGAATTATAAAAGTCCACAGAATTCTGAGAAGGTGCAGTCATTGAATAATTTTTTGATGCTAAATTAGAATACCCTTTAAAAATTGATTTGTTTGAGGCAGCATTTTTAAAGCCTGATTCATTTAAACGATATTGTTTTACAAGATCATCAGTCAAAATCTTTCGCATATTATATATATTATATAAAATTATCGTCTTCGTCTATTTTGTTGCCTATCGGCTGGATGAGGTGCTCTTAAAATCCTTCCAAAACGTCTTAATTGACCACTAGCTTTGCATTGAATTTGATTTCCAAGCGGACGACCTGAGGGTGCAGGGTCCTTGTACCCACAATAAATTCTATTATTAAGTCTTCGTTGAGCTTGTGTTTGATTTGCTCTTACCATAATTATATATATAATCTAATTTTAAAAAATTTATCGCAAATCAATTTCTGTTTCCTTATCTTTATTATTTTTATTTTGACTTCGTGTTCTTTTAGTAATTCTATTTGATGAAGAAACTCATTCTTTTTTCAAAATTCTTTCTTTTTTTTGTTTAACTACTAATTCTTTTACGGTGGGTTCATTAGTTTTTTTGTTAGTGACATTTCCTTTAACTTCTAATAATTCCCTTGGTTTATATCGTCTAGCTAAAGTCTCATTACCATCCTCAATAACATAACTTAATCCTTTTATTGATTTTACTTTATATATTTTTGTAGACCATTTTTGAGACTCTTTATCAAATGTTTTAGTTTTTATTTTAATTCTTACTTTATCTCCAGGTTTTATACCTACTTTTTCAAGAAGTTCGGTCAATTTATTTCTTTTTAATAAAATATTTCTAATTATTTTTGTATATGACATATTATCAGGCGCAGACCTATTGATATTTCCAACATTTTGTGTGTTATTATAATTTTTAACAATAGAGTCTAAATAATCAACCCAACCCAATTTACGGCCGCTTGTGATTTTAATCACATTACATGAAGTGCAATTTTTTTCAACGTTCGTAACGAATATACATGTGCTCGCAAGGCGAATACCTTTCTTTTGAGCTCTTGATCGACCCCATCCGCAACCGCATCAGCTTCGTTTGCAGTCGCGGCTGCAAGCTAAGTCGATGCGGTTCAAGATAGGGTCGACTAATTCATTGCAGCTGAGGGGTTTTCATGCGGTTTAGCGCAAGAAACTTACGGGATATACTCGTATCAATATTATGAATATATCCCGTAAGTTTCAGGGCATACCGTCGAGTACGCTCGAAACGGTCACATCTTGACAACGCGCGCTGCTGGAGTTGCCCCCTCCTTCACGAAGTGGCTCTCATGCCTCTGACGATACTGCTCCATAGTGTAGAGCTGCCACTCCTTCTTCTTCTTCTTCTTCTTGGTTCCAGCCTTCTGTCGCTGAGCCCCAATTCCTTCTGCACCTTTCTGCCCTTGCGAGCACATTACCTGCAGCTTCTCTTCCCAGTCACGGTGAGTCATGGTCTTCGCCACCTGCTGAGTATATGCATTCGAATTCTCAACCCATTCCGCCAACAAAGCTTGCCTCTGCTGAAGGTCCGACCTCGCGCGGTCTGCCCAGTTGTTGTCTACAGCGATGGGCTGTCCTGGGGAATTCTCTGCCTCTGGGGACTCCTCGCTATGAGGGAGCCCATTCCTGCTCGCTTCTGCGACCGCCATCAGCAGTTTCGTTGCCCTGCGATCCATGGCCAGGCCCAGAATGCTTGCCAATTCTACGTCGTTCAGGCCATCGGCCATGCGTAGCTCACTTGCGCTGTAGCCCATGGCTCGCGCCTTCTCGTCGAGGTTCACTTCTCGAGATTCTTCCTCGGCGTCTTCATCGTCCTGGTTGCGCACCACGGTGCCCATCCTCGCTCTTCTGAACGCTCTCGACCCTTGCGTCGCCATGATGGTGGGAAGTGCCCTCAACGGTTCTCCCACCACGTTCACCACGTAGTGAGGCGAGCGGTCTGTCCTTATCACTGGCCTGGGATGCCAGCCCTTGCATAGGATTGACGATACAATTCGTCCTTCTGGTCTCGCCACCTTGCTCATAACGGAGCGAAACTGGTGGATCTGGAACAAGTTGCTCCAATACGCCCGCAGTCGGTGTGCGTAAGCGCCTGCTTGTGCTGCATCAAAGGACACTGGTCGGCCAATGACGCTGGCAATGTACGGGAACACCTCGTCCCTGATCTTGGTTCCGGGTCTGTGTGACAACGGGGAAACGTTCTCCAGGATATAGCCTGGAGGCCTCTGCTGCTGCAGCTGCTGGAGTGTGGACAGAAGCCTAACCACTTCATAAAATAATTTGCTGTGCCTGCCATCCAGGCCTGTGAGTGTTCCAGCAGGAGAGAGATCCTGGCATGGGAACCCACATACCATGACCCACCGGCGTCCTTGAAGAGCTCCTGCTCGTATGAAGTCGGCACTGGTGGTGTCGTGCAGATCTTGGGGTAGAGCCCCAAACTCTATTGCACGGGGCGAAATGAGGTCAGGATATCGTCTTAGCAACGCCGTGCACCTGGCCCTGGCAACTGTCCGACTGCTCGGGGATATGTCCTGATACAGGTAGCGATCCACCTTCATCCCACTGCGGAGCAACATCTCTAGGCCAGCACAGAGGCCTCCACATGGCTCGTAGCACACCACACCTTCCTCCCGAGCTTGCGAGAAGAACTGCCTGCCCAGCACCTGGTGTCCACCTTCTCAGGCTTTAAGATGCGCTCGCCTTGAAAGTACTCATTGCTGTACACAGCGGGGCTTCCCTCGCCATGCGTGCCTCGCGTGGGCCTCACCAGGCTCAGCGCCTTCCAAGCTGCTCTGGCTAGCCTCCCAGAGTCGGTCACCAGCTTGGGTGAGTCAGTGTCAAACATGTCCCCATGATTGCACTCCAATTCCTCGCGGTAGTGCAAGTCGAATAAACGATGCACTGGTCCCGTGCCCAGCTGCTCCATGGCAGCCATCCTGCAGTAGTTGGCAACCTGCACCTCTGGCGTGGCCTCTTCCCCTGGGGAAGCATCCCCAGCCAACATAAAGCACAAGTGGTCACAGAAGTCCTTCGTGTGAACTTCCCCCACGCCTGCGTGAAACGCAGTCACCTTCTCCCTCTCATGCCTCGCCCCAGTCTCGTCTGTCGTGGACGGCAGTGGGTAGCGAGACGGCACGTCAGCGTTGCTGTTCTTGGCTCCTGGGCGATACTGCACCGTGAAGTCGAACTCCTGCAAACTGATTGCCCAGCGTAGGTGTTGCCCTTGGAGATCGGCCTTCTCCATCAGGGTGGTGAGCGGTGAGTGGTCGGTCACCAACGTGAAGTGAACTCCATGCAAGTACTGCCTCAGTGTGCGCACTGCCCACACCACTGCGAGCATCTCCCCTTTGAAGCTGGCGTACTGTCTCTCCGTTTTACTCAGGGATCGGCTGATTGCCATGCAGATGTACTCCTTCCCATCATCGTCCTTCTGGCCCAACACTGCGCCAATGCCATAGGTGCTCCAATCGGTGTACAATATGAGGGGTCTGTCATAATCGATAGGCCTCAGACATCTCCCAGAACAGAGGGCATCCTTCAGGTCTTGAAGTGCTTGATCTTGCTCCTTCCCCCAAGCTCCCTTGATGTCAGTGATCTCCTTCTTGAGCAGGTCATTGAGAGGGCGGGCCATCTCAGAGTAGTTCGGCCCCCCTGGCTCACCCACCAGGCCCTTGTAGTAGTTCATCATGCCCAAGATCGAGCGGAGCCCAGTCTTGTCCTGGGGGCTTGGAAGCTCCTGGATGGCCTTACATTTAGCTTCTTGCGCGCCAATGGAGTTATGACCAATGCGGTAGCCCAGAAAGTCCACCGTGGCTGCACCAAAGGTACTCTTGCCTGCATGCAATCGGATGCCAGCGTCCCCCAAGGTGCGCAATACGTCCTCAACGTCCTTCAGATGCTGCTCAGGCGTGGAATCCGTGTAGACCACTACGTCGTCGACGTATGCCACCGTACAATGCTGCAAGTGACGTAACTCGTAGTCCATGATTCTCACAAACGCAGAAGTGGCTCCAGCTGCCCCAAAAGGCATCGAGGTGTACTGGTACAGCTGATTCTTCCACCAAAACGCCGTCTTGCTCCTGTCCTCTTCCGTGGCCATGGGAATCTGGTGGAAGGCTTTGGTGGCATCCAGCGTGGTCTTGAACTTGGCCTTCGCCACTTTCTGATAGAGCTCCTCTGGTCGATGTGGCAGCGTATTGTCTTTGAGGGAGTGCCGGTTGACACCCCTGAGGTCCACGCAGAATCTCGTCTGGGTCCACAGGCCAGTCTCATGATCCTTCTTGCCAGCCACGACGACGTTACTCGCATGCCTGCAATGCTTGGCTGCAGGCTCTATGAAGCCATACTCCAAAAGTTCCTTGCAGTGGATATCGATGATTTCCTGCTCGCCCGGGCTGTACTTCCTGGGTCTCTGGTAGGCGGCCTTGGATTCGTCTACAAAAGGAATGGAGAACGTGTTGTGCTCCGCCTTGCCCTTGTAGCCTGTCAGATCGTGAGGACTGTTGGCAAAAGTGGTCTTGCACCTGCGAAGAACATTTCGCATTTCCTCCCAGTGCTCCTCCTTGAAGTCAGGATGTCCTCCAAACGTGGCATTGAGCTCAGTGTCGAGCCACGCTGCCTCGTCCTTGGTCACTGTTGTGTCACCTAGAGGTTGAAGCTCGTCCAGCACGGTGTACGGCAAGACCTCATCCTGCTCCGCGACGTTGGCCTCCCAGCCCGGCTCCCATTGCCTCGAGGATTGCTGAGCCTCCCAAGAAGTGCAGGGGGACGAACCCCAGGCACTGCGCGTGGGTGACATGACATCATACGTAGGCACACTCTCGGTCAGCTTGCCAGCGACCCACAAGATTCCGCACAAAAGCAGAAAAAATCGCAAAATTCGGTTGAAATGCACTGCGGCTGCCGGCGAGTTCGAAGCGAAGAAGCACGCCATTACTCTCCACCCCCCGTGCGCCAAGCGAGTACTCCCACCAGCGGCGGTGGAGACCACGACTGCGAGGACAAGCGCCATGTAGGCGGCCTGCGCGATGCGATGAAGTCGGAGATTGCGCCGAAGCTGCGCCCAGCGCGCCGCAAAGCGAGGCTTGTCCAACCTGGCCGGCAAAGTGGGCAGGCACACGCGGCCCAACAAGAAAACTTGGGACCAACGCAGGGACGGAACAGTCCATCCACGGTCACGTCGAATGTGACCTGCGTCCAGAGGGTCGTCCACGATACAGGAGGCGTGGCGCGCCACGTCCTCAGCGTAAATGCTGGTACAAACCCAAAGCCAGGCGAGGACCACGAGGAGGGGGGCGGCTGCACACTGCGACCAGCACGCCAAGGAAACGACCACCCCCCGAAGGGGCACCACCATCCAACCTTCTGCACGAACACGGTGCACGCCAGCATAGATGCCCGTGGCGCGCACGATAAGCAACCCAACGTACCAAATGCAGGCGAGAGCCCATAAGACCCAAATGTCGTAACATGCACGACGGGGATAACGTCGAGCAGACGACCACCATACTGGCAGCTGGTCCAAAAACGAGGCCACGCAGCGCCTCCACCAAACTTGAAAAGGGCACCATGATAAGTGCCATGCCATTGCCTCCCACATCGCCCAAACGGCGACCATGGGCACGGGACCTCGTCCCAGCCACCACCAAACCACTGCACTGCCCGCAAACGAGATACACGCCCGCAGGACACCTGGCCTCAAGTGGACTGCCTGTGCAGGCAGCCCACGGCCACAGCGTTGGTTGTGCATCAGGGCCACCCGCCCGCTGTGCCCGGGGAGCCCTGATGAAAATGCGCTTGCTGTCTTTGCGCCTCACGTTGTTCGTCTGTGTGGCGCTCAAACGCCTCCGTCACCTCGCTGCATACCGAAACAGTCGGAGAAGGAAGACGTCGTGAGTCATGATTGGCCGGCATCCTGGACGCCCTTGACGCATGGACGACATGGGTAGCGGTCCCATGGCGGTCGACGGAAGGAGCAGACGAGCGCGCAGCACCGCCCGCGCCCGGTTGATGCTCAGACGTTCGGACAGAAGGCCGGCACTGATGACGCGCGGGGGGGTCGCGAACCTCGTACACATTCCTTCGCCAGGCCGTATCCACGTGTTCGGGCCTTTCGGCCACTCGAGCCTGATGGGCGGGCGGCGGCGGCGGAAGACGACGCGCCTCCAAGGCCCCCAGGGCTGGCAGCAACCATGGCGCGGCCACCTCCCTGGTCCCCCACTGCAAGCATGTGAACTTTCGGTCGTCTCGCATGAAGTACTCGTTTGTGAACTCAGCGCGCCAAGTACGACATAGCTGGTCCTCCATGAAGATGTAGTACACTGGTGTGGCATTCGGGTGCGCCATGCAGCGCAGCACGTGTGCTGACCCAAGCTCCACGTAGGTGCACAGCGAGAACTCAATGTTCCTCGCATGACTCCCTGCGCGCCTGTGCCCTGAGCTATGGTGCGACAGATCAGCGTAGGCCGACATGATAGCCTCCAGCAGGTTGGAAGACGTTGTCCGTCCCCCAAGAGGGAGGCGCCAGCCCCGGTCTCCGCACGCGATGGTTTTGTCATGCTTCTTGGCGACCTTGCTGGTGATACCCGGATACTTCCGCAGCCTGAGACCTCGCTCCCGGTTGCACACGCCAAGCTCATACACGACTCGTTGGCCCCTGAAACGGTCAACGAATGTCACGCCAAACCTCACCATAAAGACGGTAAGGTTGCGGCGATCCTTCAAGGCTCTCACCTCCTCCACGGACAGAAATCTGCCCACTGAACTGTCGGATGAGGTGGCCATTCGCACGGCATCCCAATCTGACCCCGATGGAGATGGAGGCGCCCTCGCAGGGGACTGAGACAGATTATGCGCCCGTGGTGGACTCGGAGGCGTAGGAGGCGGGCCTCCCGGGGAAAGTGATCGGGCATCACGTGGGACATGAATCGAGTCCGCCCATGAGCCAACGTTGGTCATCGCAGGCGATGCAGGGGGCGACCTCCCTCGAGAAGGGCTATCAGCAGGATCTGACGGCCAAGCCGCGGTGGCGCAAACGAATCGAGGTGACAACTCACGAGAATTGTCCACGGGCCCAACGTCGCTGGATGCTGGCGACGGCGTGGGGCGATGTGCGATGTGTGACAAGCGCGGCGGCGAGCGGCTGATGGACCTGGCACGAGATGGCCCAGTGGCGGCCCGAGACGGTCCAGCGGCAGCACGAGATGGTCCTGCGGCAGCCTGAGATGGTCCTGCGCCTGCCGCAGGAGCGGGTGGCTGCGCAGGGGCTCGCTTCGTGAGCCTTGTGTTGACCATGTCGTTGGGCGGTGGTGGCCTGCGCACTGCATCTGCATCGAGCGCATCGTAGCCCTGCTGCCTGGTGTTGACTGACTTGAGCATCTTCCTCATCTCCCCCAGGCGCACGTACTCCTGGGCAGCGGCATTCTCGGAGAACACCCTGCCAGGTCCCCCAAGACCATCCCCCACTGGGTAGTACTTGGTGTTCGAACCCAGCGAGACGAGCTCTAGAGGTGGCCCTTTGCTGCCATGTCGATTATATCGCCGGAGTATGCCATCCGAGAGGGATTCCATGTTCACTGGGCAGAGGTACCTGAGCAGCTGGTATGTCCAGACACCAGTGCTCTCATACCAGTGAGGGAGTTGGAGCTCGTCCAGCAACTCCTCACTATTGTACACGAGCGCATGATCCAACGTGCAGCGCATCAATTCGAGGTACTGCGTGGCTGTGCTCGGTTGGACACAGAGGACGCGCTCCTTCAGGTCCCACATAAGGGTGCCAGTGACCTCACCACTGGGGTACTTGAACAACGCCTGGAGCGTGTCCTGCAGTCTCTGGATCGGGTTGAGGTCGTCTCGCGATCTGCCTCTCTCCCTAGGCTTGACGACATCCTGCTTGCTGGCAGAGGACGGCACGTGCGTCATATAGCTGCCATCGAGCACCCAGCGGTCCTTTTCCTCATCGTGATCCAGCTTCTGGTCCACGTGCAGCCAGTTAGGGGGCATCAGCTGGTCCACCGTCACCCACTTCTGCTCGAGACAGCGGACGAATTCCACGCAGACATGATCTTGGGAAGGTCTGGCCGGCATGTCCTGGGCTGGGTCCTGAAGGATGCGGCAGAGACGCGCGACATGGTGCCGGTCCAGGTACAGTCTCTGATCCGCCCAGTTGTAGTCGAGAGGGGCATCCAGAGACGGACGATCCCCAGCAACCTGGTCCTCAGTGACCCACCTCGCGTGTCCACCCTTCCAAGGGTTCGGCTCTTCGTAGAATTGTTCGAGCATGCGCTCCGATGCTGCCTGTACGGCGGGCGCCAGTGACGCCAGGTCACTCCTTCGGCCACCTTCAAGGGGACACGTCCGATGGCGACACCTCTCCTCGAGCTCCGCTCGCGTGATGACTCGGGGTCGTGGGGGCTCAGCAGGAGGTCTTGGCGAAGGCGCTGGTGACCCCAATGGTGACTCGTCATTGTCATGGATGTGCTCAGGCTGAATCCCAGAAGCAGCAAATCTCTCCTCCCTTGTGCTCAGAGGTGGGTGCTTTAGCCACTCACACTCCATTCCCTGCCCAAAGATTTCCGACTTCAGACACACCACTGGGTCCACCCGCCTGGGCAGGTGGGGACGCCTGGGTGGCGTCATGTCAACCAACGGAAGCACCACCTGAGCATCCATGCCCAAAATCGTTGGCGCATGTGACACGGCCACGCAACTTCCAAGCTTGATGTCGATCATCAAGGAGTTCTTCAGTGGCCCGGTGCCTATCAGCAGATCCCAAGAGTTCTCGGGCTCGAAGGTCACGAAGGCGTATAACCGGTGAAGCGTCATGTGCGGTGTGCCCGCAGCCAGTATGACGTCCACATAGCAGTAATGCGTGAATTTCGTAGGGCTGTTGTCACACCTGGTGACCTTGGCGTCGGTGCTGGCCTCGTACACCGTGAGGCCCAGCCGCCTCACGACCGCGATGGAGATGATGTTGCAGTTGGCGCCGGTGTCCATGAGGATTGCCCGATACAGCATAAGCTCACCACCAGACGACACCAACGCCAGACTCTCATGCAGGGTGGCATTCTGCAACTTACAGATGGGCTGAACCTGAGTCATCAGCAACACCTGCTCGTCGGTCAGGTGCTGCTTCATCTTTGCCCTCAGCACGTCGTAGGCGAGGGTCTTGATGGTGCCAGCTCGTGCATGTCCATGGTCGCTGAAGTCAACCACCCCCAGGTCGTTCACACAGGCAGCGGCTGCACACCGGGCGGCGGCGCTGTCGACCACACCGTTGGGCATCTCGTCCAGCGGCACCTCCTCGATCGTGCGGTGTTCTGCACTATCTGCCCCCTCTCTTACCCCCTGCACCACTGTGGCGTGCGTGTCCTCAAGTTCATGCTCGTTGACCTCGGTGGGTTGCTCTGTCGCATTATTTGGCTCGTTGCCCATGAGCTCCTCCAGCGCCAGGAGATTCTCGATGTCCTTCGGGAGGTCGATGGCGTGCTGGGATATCAGGATGGCCGCAATCTGCGAGCAAGTGCGCACGGAACTGCGAAGGTTGGACGCCAGCAGGTGGAATTTCCTGCTGAGGACGTTGGGAGGAACGGCTCTGGGCACCTGAGCGGCCTTGTCGAACTCCTCCGGCGTCTTGACTTGGAAGCTCTGCATCTTCTGAGTGCTGCCCAGGGCGACTGCGGCCCTGGCCTGGAGACCTGGTGCGTGACTGATGCCAACATCATGACTATCTTCCAGCCCATCATCAGCAGGGCAGTCCTTCTCATCCTCCTCATACTCAGCCTGCTGGTTGAAGTTGGAGTTGTACTCAGTCTCAGCATCGCTGTCCTCTGACTGGGCCTGTGCATCGGCGCCCTTGTCCCCCTTTGGAGGTGTCCCTGTCTGAAGGCCTGTCAATTCTGCAGCGAGCTTCTCCTTGACCTCAGCGCTGGCCGCCACCTGCTGCTGCTGCTGCTGCTGCTGCGGTTGCTTCTGCTTGGCCTCTGGGAGCTTAAGCCACTCCTTGGTGGTGATCCCCATCTTGTGGTTGTCGAAGCGGTGCGCGATGTTGTAAGCACGCATCTGGGCATTCTTGACCTCATCCGGCCACCTCGAGTTCTGCCTGTCCTCGTGGAAGTTCGGAGGCACGCGGGCATCACGGCACCCCGTGTAGCAACGCTCTGGAGCGTGGGGCAAGCGTGTGAAGCACCAATCACACTGGAATTTCTTCGAAGCGTCAGGTGGTGGCACCTTGCCGTAGGTAGGCTTCTGGCGCTCTGCATTGTTCACCTCCCTCGAAGGCTTCTTGGCGTCATCACCACCATGCTGTGTTTGCTCCTTCTTCCTGGAGTCCCTGCGTCTGTCTCCAGTCTTGGGGGCAGAACCAGAGCGCCTCATGGCGGACACTAGTGCGGCCAGGTCAAGCCCCAGCTGCCTGGCCTCGTAGCAAGAGTACACGCAGGTGAGTCTGCGAACCAGCTCCTGCTGCAGTGTGAGAGCCCAAGACTCCGCATCGTTCTTCAGCTTGTCCTGCACCTCCACGATGACCTCCAGGTCCTCCCATGTGACCTTGTTGGGGGCAGGATGACTGACTCGTAACTGCTCGGACACGCGATCCCGGTACTCTTTGATGCGCAGACCCTTGATGCACTCCTCGATGTTCTGCCTGACAATGGGGTCCTCCACCATCTTGCCGACGTTGAGCGCTGCCTCCCTGCGGCGACAACTCTTCACGTAAGCGAGGCCGTCCTGCTCGGTGGTCTGCGACTTGGCTATCAACAGGTCCTCCTTCTCCTTGGTGCCCTTCATCAGGAACTTGGCTTCGAGCTCTGCAATGAAAGCCCTCAAGGCCCAAAAATAGTGAGAATCCTCCGTGCCATCTGTCCCCGTGAGACCCTTAGTGGAGGCTCCCTCGCTTTCCCACTCATCAGTCTCTTCGCCATCGGCATCGCCTTCCTCGAATACCTTGCAGACTGCCCATGTCGCTCCTGGCGCCAGCTCATGGAAAGGAGGTTGTGCGCAGCGCACTGAGCCCTGAAAAGCGTCTCTCGTGGTGAGATCCTTCAAGACATGACACGCGTGTGAGGCCATGATGCCATTCTTCAGATATGCAGCGCACCACCAGTCATAGGCGACTGAGGTTGAATGATCGTCCCCTGCTAGGAACGAGGGCAGGCTATCCCACAACGATCTGCAGTCTGGCTTGGAGTCAACGAAAGCCTTCTTCGCCTGCTGACTGAGCGCGTGAAAAGCCGCTGTCCGCATGTGCCTGCGCTTCATAGCCTCGTGAGCCCGCTGTACTTTCGCTACCATGTCAACGAAACGCCTGATAAAGAGCGCCCTATCCTCGTTCTTGCCACCAGTGTAGTGGAGCTTGACATCATTCTTGTCAAGTGCGTGACTATCCTTGTCATAGTGATACATCTCGTCTACGTCGTCAAACGCAAAGAGGAACTGATTGGCTGCAGGCGCTGAGGCTGCTACTGCTGCTGCGAGCGCTGTTGCTGCGAGCGCTGTTGCTGCTGGTGATGCCGGTGTGGAGGGGATGGATTCTGGACCCGACCCCTCTGTGCTCATATATCCCGTGTCAAGATCCTGACTGACCCTCTCTCGCGCCAGTCGTCGTGCCTCACGATCTCTGGACTGGGCAGAGGCAGCGCTTGGCTCCGCCTCACCCTATGCAATCATGGGGACATGTTTGACACTGACTTGCCTGAGCTGGTGACCGACTCTGGGAGGCTAGCCAGAGCAGCTTGGAAGGCGCTGAGCCTGGTGAGGCCTACGCGAGGCACGCACGGCGAGGGAAGCCCTGCTGTGTACAGCAATGAGTACTTTGAAGGCGAGCGCATCTTGAAGCCTGAGAAGGTGGACACCAGGGTGCTGGGCAGGCGGTTCTTCTCGCAAGCTCGGGAGGAAGGCGTGGTGTGCTACGAGCCATGTGGAGGCCTCTGTGCTGGCCTAGAAATGGTGCTCCGCAGTGGGATAAAGGTAGATCGCTACCTGTATCAGGACATATCCCCGAGCAGTCGAACAGTTGCCAGGGCCAGGTGCACGGCGTTGCTAAGACGATATCCTGACCTCATTTCGCCCCGTGCAATAGAGTTTGGGGCTCTACCCCAAGATCTGCACGACACCACCAGTGCCGACTTCATACGAGCAGGAGCTCTTCAAGGACGCCAGTGGGTCATGGTATGTGGGTTCCCATGCCAGGATCTCTCTCCTGCTGGAACACTCACAGGCCTGGATGGCAGGCACAGCAAATTATTTTATGAAGTGGTCAGGCTTCTGTCCACACTCCAGCAGCTGCAGCAGCAGAGGCCTCCAGGCTATATCCTGGAGAACGTTTCTCCGTTGTCACACAGACCCGGAACCAAGATCAGGGACGAGGTGTTCCCGTACATTGCCAGCGTCATTGGCCGACCAGTGTCCTTTGATGCAGCACAAGCAGGCGCTTACGCACACCGATTGCGAGCGTATTGGAGCAACTTGTTCCAGAGCCACCAGTTTCGCTCCGTCATGAGCAAGGCGGTGAGACCAGAAGGACGAATCGTATCGTCAATCCTATGCAAGGGCTGGCATCCCAGGCCAGTGATAAGGACAGACCGCGCGCCTCACTACGTGGTGAACGTGGTGGGAGAACCATTGAGGGCACTTCCCACCATCATGGCGACGCAAGGGTCAAGAGCGTTCAGAAGAGCGAGAATGGGCACCGTGGTGCGCAACCAGGACGATGAAGACGCCGAGGAAGAATCTCGAGAAGTGAACCTCGACGAGAAGGCGCGAGCCATGGGCTACAGCGCAAGTGAGCTACGCATGGCCGATGGCCTGAACGACGTAGAATTGGCAAGCATTCTGGGCCTGGCCATGGATCGCAGGGCAATGGAGCTGCTGATGGCGGTCGCAGAAGCGAGCAGGAAGGGGCTCCCTCACAGCGAGGAATCCCCAGAGGCAGAGAATTCCCCAGGACAGCCCATCGCTGTAGACAACAACTGGGCAGACCACGAGAGGTCGGACCTTCAGCAGAGGCAAGCTTTGCTGGCGGAATGGGTTGAGAATTCGAATGCATATACTCAGCAGGTGGCGAAGACCATGACCCACCGTGACTGGGAGGAGAAGCTGCGGGTAATGTGCTCGCAAGGGCAGAAAGGTGCAGAAGGAATTGGGGCCCAGCGACAGAAGGCTGGAACCAAGAAGAAGTTTAAGAAAGAGTGGCAGCTCTACACCATGGCGCAGTATCGTCAGAGGCATGAGAACCACTTCGTGAAGGAGGGCGCAACCCCAGCAGCGCGCGTGGATGTGCCTGCCTGGAGTCCGCCTGCCAAAGATTCAGAGATGAGACTCCCCAGGTTGGCGTGCACCACCAGATTCGAGGACCTGATGGCCAGCGTGGCCGAGCAGCAGGTAGACCGTGACAAGCATCGAGATGTACACGATGATGCATGGTGCCTCAGATGGTTGAAGTCCAATGGCAGAGTGAGGTTGCCAGAAGAGGAAGTTCGTCGAGTGAGGAGACGAGCAGCACGACATCGATGGGATGAGGCTACGGACGAGATCTACATGGTCACTCTGTCGGGCAAGGAGGTGAGAATACCTAAGCCTGCTGACCGTCTCGCGTTGGTTAAGGAATACCACTCCAGAACTGGACATTGGGGCATAAGACGGACGCAGCATCTTTTGTGGCAGCGCCATTGGTGGGCCGATTTGAAGAAAGACGTGGAGGCTGTGGTCACTCAGTGTGAGACCTGTCAGCGTGTGAAAACTCATTATGCGAGAGAGGAGGCATGTTTATCCCCCCTCGAGATCGTGTCGTTCATGTATCGCTGGTCGCTGGATTTAGCATGGCCTTCGAGGAGAGAGACCAAGTCTGGCAACAACCGAGTGCTCATCATGACCGAGCACTACACCAGGTTCATAGTCTGCGTGCCCATTCCCGACAAGGAGGCGAGCACCATCGCAGCGGCATTTCGCAGTCATGTCCTGGCTGTTTTTGGTGCGCCAGCAGAGTGCTTGGTGGATGGAGGCAAGGAGTTCGAAGGCGAGTTCAAGCAGCTGTGCAGAGACTGCCTGATCGACCGACGAGTCACCTCACCAGACTCACCAGAAGGCAATGGGCTGACCGAGCGAGTGGTACGCACTATGAAGTTTTGCTTTAAGAAGCTTGCCTTGGAGAAGGGTCTCGATTATGAGTGGGATGAGCAGCTCTGGCCACTAGTGCTGAGCTATAATGCAGCACGCCAGGAGTCCACGGGAGTGGCGCCGTTCACCATGTTGTTTGCCCAAGAGGCAGTAGTGCCGCCTGATTTGAAGCAGGCACCCAGCATAGATTTCGGTGCTGAGGTCGAAGATGAGAAGGATGCTAGAGTCAAGGACCTCCACCGGAGAGCACAGGTGGTGAGGCGACTGATGGTACACGCTGGTTGCAGCCTGGAGGTCGCACAGCATCGTGATACACTACATTATGAAGGGAGAAGGGGTGGGGGCTATGAGCCTAGTCCACACCAGTTTAAGGTGGGCGATTTCGTCTACATCAGGCAGAAGCCTCGCAGCGGCATGGAAGTCGCGACCAAATCTGCCATTCTGAAGCTGGTCAAGATACAGCGAGATGGTGTGGTGGTGCTTGAGGACGCCACCAAGTTAAGAGAGAAGAGCACCGTGCAGAGCATCGCGCCATGTCACCTACAGGTGAAGGACCAGTATGACTGCAGTGCAGCCGTTCCCAGCAAGCACCTAGCATGTGAAGCGTGCAGGAAGACTGATGGGGAAGCAGAGATGTTGTTGTGCGACGCATGCAACAGGGGGTACCACTTGTGGTGTCTGACCCCAGCACTGGATGGAGTACCAGAAGGCGAGTGGCTATGTCCCAGGTGCTCAGGCACGGGGATGCAAGCTGCCAACGCTGAGGTGCAGACCCAGAAAGACGAGAGCTCTGGTGTCCTAGAGGACAGACTGGGCATGAAGGAGCAGCAATTGAATGAGAAGCTGTCTGCGGAGATGCGCCTGTTGCCAGCAGACGTGGGTCCCCGTCGCGTGGTGAAGGGAGACAAATTTCAGCCATGGCACGCCATCTCATCAAGGGAGATGCTGTTGAAAGAGAAGGACATGTTCTTGGGCATGCCAGATCAGATTGATTGGGGAAGACAGGACAAGCTCTCTGAGGCTGTGCAGATCTTCATGCCAGGGCACTGGAATGAGGGGCATCGCACGGTGCTGAGCAAGAAATATCGGGAACAGAAGGCCATGGCAAGGCAGCTGAGGGACGCACCTCTTGTGCCTGCGTTGGCTGAAGAAGAAGTTGAAAGACGAGGGGAATTGAGACACATGACTAAGGCTCAGGTGAGAGAAGCTAGCGCACTGCAGTGGGGGCTTGAACTGGTCATCACAGTGCCCTCTGAGGTGAGGCGTTTGGCGACAGAGGTGGACCGGAAGTCCGTCGATGGCGTGTGGGACCCATGGGCAGGCACTGGGGTCATCAGTGAGGTGATGGTGGAGCAATGGCCGCAGTTGAGATTTATGAATAATGACTGGAACTCTCAGTTGGGTTGGTCTGAGGCGCATGGCGCACTTCAGCCAGGTAACTATCGCATATGGAAGGAGAAGTATGGTGTCTGTGACGCAGTGGTGACTTCACCTTGGTTTGCAGCGCTGGATATCGCGTTTCCATTGGCAGTAATGGCCAGTCGTGTGGTGGCATGTGTCCACGTTCCATCTTATTACTTGACAGACATGACCGAGAGCAGGGCTGCGTACTTCAGACGATTGAGTCAGACGGGACGCTTGCATGTGATCGGGCATCTGGAACATGGACCTATTGGCCGCAGGTGTATGTGGGTCTTGGTGTTCAAGAATCCGCTGGTCAGAGCCAGGATGTTACAGGGTGGAGAAGGTGAAGGCATTGGTATGTTCACTTTCAGTTTGGGCAAGTTCATGGCAGATGGTGATACGACCCAGTATGCTGAACAAGCCCATATTTGAGTCTGTGCTACTGCACGCAACAGCTACAGATGGGGGATGTTGGAAATCTGGGCTTGCATGTAAGAGTTCAGCGTTCGATCTCAGGATATCAGAATTTTAAAAAAATTGTAGCTCTACGATCTTGTGCTGTGTTGAGAATTGCTCGAACAGTTACCGGCACCAGTGAATATTAATGACGAACTTATGACCAGCCGCGAGTGTTAAGTTTGCTCGATTCCGAGAATGTTCGTACCATCATATGCACGCGTTTGCGACAGCTGTAACAAACGCCGGCTTCTCATGGTACCGCGCCGGGTTTGTTCAGCTGGTGACACGCATGACAGTGGTGACAGCATGACAGGCTTTGCGAAGATGACCATTTGTGAGATGCAGACTTGTCAGAGAAGATATGGTCACTATCGAATGACCAGGGAATGATAAGATGAAGATGGCAGTGACTCCTTTGCCGCTGACGTGTCAGTCAGAATGCGGTAAACGGTAACATTGTTAGAGCTGGCATGGAATAATGCCTTTCCATTGGCCAGATGAAGATTTAACCCCTAATAAGCGGATGGAATCTTTAAGGTTTGAGAATCCGCATATATTTCGCGATAACTCAAGCATCGGATAACGAAATTTACTTTTGAACACAGCTACGGAAACGTCTACTCATGGCGGATTGTATAAGCGTGTCTAAAATGACATTCCTAGAATATTCGTCAAATTATATTTGATAGACTTGATAGCAAAATTTACTCTTTAACCTAGAAAAAAACCCTGATGCCGACCCTAGTATAGTAAGTGTGCATCATGCCTAATGCTCAATATCAATAATGTGTTATATATCCGCGTTAGGGCGCATGTAACGCTCGTTACATGTGTGCCCTATGATTGCCATACTCATGATATGCGAAATTTTAGGTTTAAACCGCAACCCTCGAAAGAGTATGTCTGATTTGACTATCTCCAAATACAAAGTTGCATTCAGCTTGCCGAGAGGTTTTCAGAACTGTCTTCAAAAGTGAATTTGACATTCTTACGGCTTCACAATGCAGAATTGAGTGATCCGTCCGTATACGGTACAAACCGCTCCTTAGGGGTTAAGGGCTAGAACCCGTTACAGTTTTGGGAAATGTGACAGAGCATTGAGATATAAGTAGACTCTGATCGGAGGTCAGGCTAGTGGACTCATTATTGTTTTGCTTCGCAAGTACTAGGTGGCTGTTCGCGTGCCAGTGCTAGAGTGCTAAGACAGTTCTGCTCACAGCTTTTGTACACAATAATTCGTATTTTGTGGTTATAATATCAATTTTGACGGATATATTTTACTGCTGTTTTCATACTTTTTCATGTTGGAAATCTGGGCTTGCATGTAAGAGTTCAGCGTTCGATCTCAGGATATCAGAATTTTAAAAATTTTGTAGCTCTACGATCTTGTGCTGTGTTGAGAATTGCTCGAACAGTTACCGGCACCAGCGAATATTAATGACGAACTTATGACCAGCCGCGAGTGTTAAGTTTGCTCGATTCCGAGAATGTTCGTACCATCATATGCACGCGTTTGCGACAACTAGTGAATTCAGAGCTGATCCGTTGCCGCCGTCGCTGGTAGCCTCTTTCAGTGCAAGTACCACCAAGTTCAGGGAAGAAGAAGGGTCCGCCAGTGCACCGTGGGTGCCTCTGGAGTCGCCTGACTTCCGAATCCGCTCTTACAAACTGCTGCTGACTTCTCGCCAAAGGGTCTTTACTTCTGGATTAACACTGAAATAAAAAGCCGCTCCGCGCAGGACATTATTGTTTTGAAAAAGTATGAAAACAGCAGTAAAACATATCCGTCAAAATTGATATAATAACCACAAAATACGAATTATTGTGTACAAAAGCTGTGAGCAGAACTGTCTTAGCACTCTAGCACCGGCACGCGAACAGCCACCTAGTACTTGCGAAGCAAAACAATAATGAGTCCACTAGCCTGACCTACGGTCAGAGCTTACTTATATCTCAATGCTCTGTCACATTTCCCAAAACTGTAACGGGTTCTAGCCCTCAAATCTTCATCTGGCCAATGGAAAGTCATTATTCCATGCCAGCTCTAACAATGTTACCGTTTACCACATTCTGATTGACACGTCAATGGCAAAGGAGTCACTGCCATCTTCATCTTATCATTCCCTGGTCATTCGATAGTGACCATATCTTTTCTGGCAGGTCCGCATCTCTCAGATGGTCATCTTAGCAAAGCCTGTCATGCTGTCACCTCTGTCATGCGTGTCACCAGCTGAACAAACCCGGCGCGGTACCATGAGAAGCCGGCGTTTGTTACACGAGGAGCCGGGTGAGCTCGAGAGAGTACTCACGCATGCTAAGGCATGGTGCTCTCCGGCACAACGGAGGACTTCCAGTCAAGCACTTTGCTGGAATAAACTTCGGACGGGCACGAGCCTTGGAGACAGACGAGTATCCTGCTCAGGGCAACAGGTTCGCTGTGCTTATTGACGCTTCGTCAACAGTGGAGGAGGTACTGGCCCCAGTGGTGAAGGTAAACGATATTGGACACGAAGTGGGAACTGATTCCGCGCGATCGAGATGTCATCAGACCTGAGACAGGTCGTCATCGTCATTTCGCCGGATCCGAGGTGCCATGCCATGCCACACGGCAAAACCGCGAACGGAAGGCCAAAGGCAAAGGGAAAGGCAAAGGGATTAAGATTTAGCGGCAGTAGGAATAGTTTTCAGAAGCATATGAAAAGTATTCTAGTGCTTCTGAAAAATATTCCTACTTCTTCTATATCCTAAACCCTTTGCCTTGCCTTTTACCTCTGCACGCGACCGGCAAGCATCTTTGTAACTTCCGAGTTTCAAAGATGCGTTTTGTATTTTGGGTGCACCCTAATTTTACAAAACAGCCGAGCGCTTCCGGTTTGTGCGGGATATTCACATTTATTCCATGGAATATTTCATATGAATTAACACACATGCAGACGCAGGGGAAACCCTCGGCTGCTTGGCATCTTTGGGTTTGGGTTTGTGTTCGAACCCAAACCCAATAAATCTGCCTTAGAAATAAATTGCGCGTTGGGCGCACAAGTAACTTGAAGCCTTGAGCTTCAGGTAACTCAAAGATATGTATCTTGGCAGTATTTGTGCCAAGTTTCGTGCGCTAGGACGCACGGGAAGCCCTCGGCTGTTTGGCATCTTTGGGTTTGGGTTCGAACCCAAACCCAAACCCAAAACATCTGCCTTAGAAATAAATTGCGCGTTTCGCGCACAAGTAACTTGAAGCCTTGAGCGTCAAGCAACCTGAATATATGTATCTTGGCAGTATTTCTGCCAAGTTTCGCGCTCTAGGACGCACGGGAAGCCCTCGGCTGTTTGGCATCTTTGGGTTTGGGTACGTTCGAACCCAAACCCAAAACATCTGCCTTAGAAATAAATTGCGCGTTGGGCGCACAAGTAACTTGAAGCCTTGAGCTTCAGGTAACCTAAAGATATGTATCTTGGAAGCATTTGTGCCAAGTTTCGCGCGCTAGGACGCACGGGAAGCCCTCGGCTGTTTGGCATCTTTGGGTTTGGGTACGTTCGAACCCAAACCCAAAGGCAAAGGCATAGGACAGTTTCGTAGATCCTGTCCCGATGCCTTTGCAACCTCGCATGCTAACTCATATTATAATGAATATTCAACATTCAAGCGTTGGATACCCCACGCCAACGGGAAGCGCTCGGCTGATTTGTTATTTGGGTATGCGCACCCAAATGACAAAAAACGCATCTTTGAAACTCGTTAGTTTCAAAGATGCGTGGTTGATGCCTTCATGCTCATGTTTATATTTCATATGAAATATGCCATGGAATAAATGTGAATATCCCGCATAAACGGGAAGCGCTCGGCTGTTCTGTAATTTTAGGGTGCACCCAAAATACCAAACGCATCTTTGAAACTTCCGAGTTTCAAAGATGCTTGCCGGTCGCGTGCAGCGGTAAAGGTCAAGGCAAAGGGTTTATGATATATAATAAGCAGGAATAGTTTTTAGAAGCAATAGAATATTTTTCATATGCTTCTGAAAACTATTCCCCAGCATGCAAGCATGCAAGCATGCAACCTGCTCTCGGCACCATGCGGCACCATGCAACCCGCCTTCCCCAATGTCGCACCCGTTCTCCCGTCCTAAGCGTCCCGTCATAAGCGCTCGACGGTCGCGACAGCTCGCGATCCTGAATCTGACCTGCTCGTCGGTTTTCTGAATTACAGAGCTCCGCACCATATGAAATATTCCATGGAATACATGTGAATATCCCGCACAAACGGGAAGCGCTCGGCTGTTTTGTAATTTCAGGGTGCACCCAAAATACAAAACGCATCTTTGAAACTCGGAAGTTTCAAAGATGCTTGCCGGTCGCGTGAAGCAGTAAAAGGCAAGGCAAAGGGTTTAGGATATGGAAGAAGTAGGAATAGTTTTCAGAAGCACTAGAATACTTTTCATATGCTTCTGAAAACTATTCCTACTGCCGCTAAATCTTAAACCCTTTGCCTTTCCCTTTCCCTTCATTAACAGACGTAAAGTGTCTCTGGACGTAAAGTGTCTCACTGGTAACACGAGTGTGTGTCAAGCGCTATCATACAGACGTAATGTGTCTCAGTATGACAGATTTTACGGAAAATCGAATTTATCGCGGCATTAAAAATGCTGGAAATGCCGGATTAAATCGCGGAGCTCTGTAATTCAGAAAACCGACGAGCAGGCCAGATTCAGGATCGCGAGCTGTCGCGACCGTCGAGCGCTTAGGACGGGATGCTTAGGACGGGAGAACGGGTGCGACATCCTTCCCCAGCATGCACTCTGCCCTCCGCCCGGCAGCACGCAATGCGTCGACGTGATTTCGCCGGAAATTTCCGGCGAAGAGACCTGTCTCAGGTCTGATGACCTCTCGATCGCGCGGAACCAGTTCCCACTTCGTGTCCAATACAGTGGGGGAACCGTATATGTAGCCTCGCGCGATCGTGCGCGCGATCGATCTCACGCGCGCGATATCGATCGCAGAGTATATAATTTATATTCGGAAGTGAGTTGGCTTGAGTTATTTATACACAAAATCGTGGTGTTACTATCTATAGGGGGTACGTGAACGTACAGGTGGGGAAAAATCAATAGATTAGGTTGTGCAAGAATAGGTTGGTGGCCATTCAATTGAAGTAGACGTGTATGGAACGATAGTTGGTATTGATCATACCCACTCATTGGTTCCAATGTATAAAAATGTATTGTACACGAGGATGGGAGGCATATTTTCAGCATTTAGATAGGATGTTGATTATGGGTCATGTGAAATTCGGCCTACACGTTACGGTGATTTGGACTAATATATGATAGTTAGACTGGTTACAATTCCAAGTTCACCGGCTGAATTTTTATCATCTAATGTGGAGATTGAACAAAGAGGTTTAAATGAGAAATGCTATAGCTAACGATGCCGAACGAACTATGGGAAAGCAAAGTTAAGCAGTGTTAGTGTCGCGTTGAGCAATTCACATGACAGCTAATCAAAAGAATATGACGTCGATCGAATATGATTGACGAATATTGCATGCGATTGTATAATATTAAGTGACCGTTAAGAGTGCGATAAGAAATGACAAATTGAAGAATGCAAATTGATTTCTCCAATTATTGATATTTAAAGACTTTCACGGAGACACAGACTCCCCCCCCTGGGGGAGGGAGCCCTGGTCTTCCTGTCACCCCTCGACCCCAGGTGCCAGGTCAGCTCCGTCCGTCATCAGTGGTGGGGAAAATAAAACCCTTGTATTTAATTTTCATGCATCTTAGACTGCGAAACCACCCGAGCATCTCGTCTCAGCTTCACAGAGTTTGTGGAGACTGTAAAAACACGCATATATCCCACCGTTGTCGGTTATATTCACCGTTTATTTCACCGTCTCTGTTAGACTTCTCAAATTTATACATCACACTTCGTCAACTGGGGGGGCACCACCCCCCTACATTATACCATTACTACAAGGCTTGAGGCCTCGATTGTTTTCTTTTTTTTAGATATCGCCAGAGGGGGCTCCGCCCACACCCCCATACTACAAACTATTTTCAAGACTCTCGCCAGGTAGGAGGGTTTGCCCCACAACCCCCATTTTTCCGGAATTTTTAAAACTTGCCTGGAAGGCTCCGTGTCCCCACATCCGCCTATTACTACAAAAAAAAAATGACTTCGCCCAGTGTGGGGGCTCCGTCCCCCCACCCTCCCTATTTAGTAATATATTGTAATAGCTGGTTTCTACAAAATCAAACCTCTAAAATTGTATACACAACTACACTACACTATCGTCACCCAAAATAAGTCACGCAAAAATCGTCACGCAAAGCTAGGCTATAAACTACTACACTATACGTCACGCAAAAAGCGTGACGCAAAAAGCGTCGCGCAAAAGAGCGTGACGCAAAGCAATGTTCGTTCTGTAATAGCTGGTTTCTACGAAATCAGACCTCTAAAAAATTATACACAACTACACTACACTATCGTCACCCAAAATAAGTTACGCAAGAGCGTCACGCAAAGCTAGGCTATAAACTACTACACTATACGTCACGCAAAAAGCGTGACGCAAAAGAGTGTGATGCAAAGCAATGTTTGTTCTGTAATAGCTGGTTTCTGCGAAATCAAATCTCTAAAATTTTATACGCAAAATTTGTGACGTCATAAAACGGACTTTTTCAAAGAGGGGGACAATCTAAATATTTTTCCCCAATAGCCACGAATTTTCACGCGCGATTGGACATGGGTGTGGTCAGGCTGGTAACCCTATAGGCAAACATGGATGCAGACGTCATCGATACGCCATATCACCCAAACGACGTATCCAAACGAGATCTTTGATGGCCCCAATGTATAAATCTGGGGGCAATTCACTATACGCGCTGCCTCCGCGACGCCAAATCGGAATATTATGAACGCTGTGATGAAAAAACAATGAGGAATCCGCATCGAAATTCGATAAAATCAGACTGTTTTTTTGCAGTTTTCGTTGAGCAATTCACATGACAGCTAATCAAAAGAATATGACGTCGATCGAATATGATTGACGAATATTGCATGCGATTGTATAATATTAAGTGACCGTTAAGAGTGCGATAAGAAATGACAAATTGAAGAATGCAAATTGATTTCTCCAATTATTGATATTTAAAGACTTTCACGGAGACACAGACTCCCCCTGGGGGAGGGAGCCCTGGTCTTCCTGTCACCCCTCGACCCCAGGTGCCAGGTCAGCTCCGTCCGTCATCAGTGGTGGGGAAAATAAAACCCTTGTATTTAATTTTCATGCATCTTAGACTGCGAAACCACCCGAGCATCTCGTCTCAGCTTCACAGAGTTTGTGGAGACTGTAAAAACACGCATATATCCCACCGTTGTCGGTTATATTCACCGTTTATTTCACCGTCTCTGTTAGACTTCTCAAATTTATACATCACACTTCGTCAACTGGGGGGGCACCACCCCCCTACATTATACCATTACTACAAGGCTTGAGGCCTCGATTGTTTTCTTTTTTTTAGATATTCGCCAAGTGGGGGGCTCCATACACCCCCTTACTACAAACTATTTTCAAGACTTCGCCCAAGAGGAGGGTTTGCCCCACAACCCCCCATTTTCCGGAATTTTAAAACTTCGCCCGGTGGGGGGTCTCCGTGTCCCCACATCCGCCTATTACTACAAAAAAAAAATGACTTCGCCCAGTGTGGGGGCTCCGTCCCCCCACCCTCCCTATTTAGTAATATATTGTAATAGCTGGTTTCTACAAAATCAAACCTCTAAAATTGTATACACAACTACACTACACTATCGTCACCCAAAATAAGTCACGCAAAAATCGTCACGCAAAGCTAGGCTATAAACTACTACACTATACGTCACGCAAAAAGCGTGACGCAAAAAGCGTCGCGCAAAAGAGCGTGACGCAAAGCAATGTTCGTTCTGTAATAGCTGGTTTCTACGAAATCAGACCTCTAAAAAATTATACACAACTACACTACACTATCGTCACCCAAAATAAGTTACGCAAGAGCGTCACGCAAAGCTAGGCTATAAACTACTACACTATACGTCACGCAAAAAGCGTGACGCAAAAGAGTGTGATGCAAAGCAATGTTTGTTCTGTAATAGCTGGTTTCTGCGAAATCAAATCTCTAAAATTTTATACGCAAAATTTGTGACGTCATAAAACGGACTTTTTCAAAGAGGGGGACAATCTAAATATTTTTCCCCAATAGCCACGAATTTTCACGCGCGATTGGACATGGGTGTGGTCAGGCTGGTAACCCTATAGGCAAACATGGATGCAGACGTCATCGATACGCCATATCACCCAAACGACGTATCCAAACGAGATCTTTGATGGCCCCAATGTATAAATCTGGGGGCATTTCACTATACGCGCTGCCTCCGCGACGCCAAATCGGAATATTATGAACGCTGTGATGAAAAAACAATGAGGAATCCGCATCGAAATTCGATAAAATCAGACTGTTTTTTTGCAGTTTTTTAAACATAACTGCATTTAGCAAGTACACGATCAAAACATCAGCAAATTCGTCCGATGGCAGTATCCGCCCATCTGGACCGCGCAATCGTCCGATGACGCAGCCGACTTGGTGCGTTTACGCTTCTTGCACCTCTCATTAGACCGGTTTTCTGTTTTCTTTCACGATTTTGTCGTTTACCTGTCTTGTCGAATATATCACGCGTTTGCACGCTATTTATTAAAATCCTGCGCTATTTTCGGGGGCTGCTTCGTGATGGTGAAGCGCATACATGGGGATAGTCAATCGAATGTTAATATAAATATTTATATTCATAATTCCCAGTGTCCCCATGATTCCATCCTGATTTCACTGAAATATTCGCGATTTGCGTCTTGTGAGAGGGATATATACCGCCGTATTTTGGATTCCGAAGATGTTGTACATTGTAGAGGGCACGAATATGTCATGTTAAAGTTAGCTTCATGTGCGGTGGGCACCCGGAAGGCCACTTAGTGAGCGCAAGTGGCTTGGGAGCTTCCGGTCCTTGTGGGAGGACCGACCTTTTTATTTAATTTCGAGCGGTTTCACCCCCACTTTTCATTCACGTAATTCACATAGCTACACCGAGTATACCACCCAATACAAGTTTTTACATAATTATTGGACACCTAAACACTTTTCGGAAACGGCGATGAGGCAGCCACCCCGGTGCGAGCCGCGGGGGGCAGCAACCGCCACAACGGTAAAAAAATGGCTGCTAGCGCAGGTATTTTTCCAAATTTTAATAATTACTAATGGCCCCAGCGACGATTACGGGAGAATTATTGAAGCCCCCAGCAATGCGTCAAGAAGAGGTGAGGTTGAGGTGAGGCCTCATTTTGCGTTTCCTGTTTGTACTGCTCAATTCTTGGCGACACCGCCGCGTTTTATTGAAGCCGCTTTAAGCATAAGCCCTCCACAAGACTGAAGAAAGGAACCCATGTATCTAAGATTCCGAGTTGCAACTAGCATACTTATCTTCTCATACACAGGTTTCGGGAGTGACGAGTAAAGGAAGGTCTGTAGTTCCTCGTAATCCTGAAGGGTTGAATGCTTTGTGTCTATAGAGTATCCATATTTTGACAATATGTAGCTCAACCGTTTGAACCAGTTCCCACCTTTGTCTGTGGCTTTTTTGAAAGGGAGGTGGTGGGATAAAGGAGAGCCCTGAATTTTTAGTTCCCTCGCTTCTCTCTCCATGACATAACTTGCCATTCTGCTCCATATGCTGCTGCTGTCTCTGTACAGGTGTGCATTCGGTGTGCCGTGTGTTCCCTGTATGATCTGGTCACTCCAATATTCGTATTCTGTTGTATTGCATAGTGTGATTAAGGTTTCCGAGATGCATGTAGCATGGGCAATGTCTGTTACATTGTCAATCCCCAGTCCTCCTAGTGCGGCCGGTGTCCAGAATAATTGATGGTTTGTGTCTATGGGACAATTTAAGTATCTCAAGACAAAGTTTGCCATTGTGCCATCAATTTCTTTTGCTACATTGTTTGTTTCCGTGCAAATAATCGATGTAACTTTCAAGGGATATGCCATTCTTGGTACAACAACCGCATTGATTATGTAACGAAGCTGGTTTAAGTTTAAGGTTTGTGTTTGAACTGACAGCAAGCTTTGGGTGAGCTTATCCATAAGTATCTGTTTTTGGTGTTCCCATCCGCCATCTAGCGCAAACCAAACCCCTAAGTATCGGTTTGCCTCAGTTCTGTTGCTATATTCGAGATAGGCAGGGGTCTTGGGCGGAAGCCATTCGGACCATGTGTTGGGCCCTTCCTCTCCGTCTTCGATTTTCAGCATACCTCCGGACATGAGTTTCTTTTCCAATTCAGTATGCCCTTCATATGCTTTACCCCTCTGTCTTGCAGGTTTCCTGTAGGAGTACTTAGATTTTTTAGCGTTAATGGGAATCCCTATGAACCTCATGAACTCATTGATCACCCCGAGCATGTCCTGTACTTCCTCTTTTGATTTCCCTATCAGGATGATATCATCACAGAAGAATCTGGCAAAGATGTTAGGCGGTGAATGCATGTTCAGCCATTTCCTGTTCTTCTGGGGTGATGTAGCTCCCGGGTTTCTGGTGGCATCTCTCGGTTTCTCCAGGGCATACCCGTAGGTCTGTTTCTTGGGGTTCTTCCCGTTTGCCCTTTCTGCCAGCCAGATGGCCAATATGTCCATGATTGCCACAAACCTGAGGGGACTTAGGACTTCTCCTTGGGGCACCCCGCATTCAAGCATCCATTCATCTGTCATGCATGCCTTCAGATGTGAGGACTGATCGGGATGCTTCGGATGTGATGTCCGAGATGATTGTAATGATGTTTTCGGGCAATCCTATTTTCTCCAGTGCTAGTTTGCTCATCCAAAATTCTGCTCGGTCAAAGGCTTGTTTAAGGTCCAGGTAGACAACATGCAGTTCTTTGTCGAATCTGTTAGCATCGGAAATAACTTCATTTAGGACTTGCAACGAATCCTCAATGTTTTTATTGGGTAAGAAGGCATCTTGGATTGGAAAAAAGACCGGATGTTTGGATAAAGCCTTCTTTATTCTATTTGCAATGATGGAATTGAACAACTTCATGCCTGTTTCCAGCATGGTGAGTGGTCTGGAATTATCTGAAGTGCACGGTTTGTTTGGATCTTTGGGGATTGGTTGAATGAAGCCCGCTTTTGCTAATTTTGGAAAAGAGCCTGTCCTCAGAATGTTGTTAAACATTTCAA
The DNA here is from genome assembly GCA_001247695.2 of Cymbomonas tetramitiformis. NCBI lineage: Eukaryota > Viridiplantae > Chlorophyta > Pyramimonadophyceae > Pyramimonadales > Pyramimonadaceae > Cymbomonas > Cymbomonas tetramitiformis. The sequence continues at coordinate 4,930 of LGRX02026577.1, read as the reverse complement.
GTATTAGTTCCTGGAGGTTTTGAGGTCCCTGTATCCATTGTGCATAATGCATTCCCGATGGGCCTGGGGCTGTGGATACTCCACATGATCCATAGACTGCCTCCAACTCCTTCATGAGTATAGGTTCTGCTAGCTGCTCAATGACATGCTGAGGTAGTTTGGGGCTGTTCTCTAAGATCGATTTCAACCATGGGGGTAGGTGCTTGGGTGCTTCGGGTCTTGTGGAGAAGAGTTTATTTTCTTTGTATTCTTTTAAGATGGCTTGCTTCCTTTCATTTGCTGTTAGCGGTACCTCACCTTTGTCGTCATATTCTGGAGCTGCACCCTTTTCCGTCCCTTTTTTGTTTCCTAAAGCTCTGTCCAAGAAGGCTGAAACTTTCTTTGCAAACAAATGTTGCATCTCTTCCTTCTCCCGGAGCTTCCAGTATCTTATGTCCTTGAGTCTGCTCTCTTGGAATGCTTTTGTAACTGTTGGCAGGCTCGCCTCAAGTCTGTTACTCCATGCCTCAGCCGTTTCTTGTGGGTTGCTGCAAAGACTGTCACAAGGTATGGTGCTGACGAGGCATTCTGTTGCTTCCAGGTCCTTCTCCTTTTCTACCGCTCCCAGCATTCGGTGTGCTTTCCTCAATGACTGAAGCCATTTGTATAGATAGTTTGATGTGGCTGATGGGACCGGCCTTTTGTGCATCTTTTTCCCCCTCGTTCCAAATGCAGCACACGCCGCTTTGTTTGCTGATTCGTGGATGAAGTCCCAAGTGTGGTCCGTATCTTCTTTATGGGGACTACAGTTATCCATATTCTCCTTACTGCCCTCCAATTCTTGCTTTGTGTTTACTAGCTTTTGTAGTCTTTCTGTATAGGCTTTCCACCCGGTGGCATATTTGAAGTTGTATGCTTTGGTTTTGTCAAGGGCTGCTAGGGGTTTGCCGCAATGACTCCAATGCTCTGCTTGCAGGCTCTGATGCATGCAGATGTCCCATATGTGCCCTTCTTCATGCTCCTTATTAGGTCCTTCGAGTTTTAAGACTTCGGTGTTTCCCAAATGAAAGTGTGTTTTGAGGTATTTCAGAACATCTTTTTTCCCATACTTGATTGGGAATTTCAAGCTCCAAAGATTACCAATTTTTGTGTAACCATGCTGTGTCACTCCCTCTGGCATGCCAATGCCCCTAGAGCGGATGTGTGCGGAGTTCCAAGGTGAGTCCATGTGTATCCACCATTCTTTGGTCTTGTTGTGCCACTTTATGCTACCTTTTGTGCTCGTCAGCTTTCCCTTCCATGTGCTTGAGTCTTCCTTTAGGTTGTCTCCGTGGATATCCTCCTTTTTCATATTGTAGTCTGTGGTGTCTCCCAAGACGGTGTTTATTACTTGTGCTGCATTGTTTTGTTCAATGCTTGCATTTGCTAAATGCTTTATGGTGTATCCATTTTTCTCCAAGATTCTGGCTACCGCAGCCTTTGTAAGCTTTTTAAAACCACCTACCGTTTCTGTGTGCTCCAGTCTTACTGGGAAACCAGGGTACTTGTCATGTGTAGTGTCATTTGCTCCGCTCAGGCGCGGTTCCTCCGTAGAGGTATGTTTCTGTTTTTCAGGGTGTATCTGCTCTCCTCTGATGTCAATCTGAGCCCAAACTATACCGTGGTCTGAAACTATGTATGGGTTCATTTCAAGCCAACCAGCAGCCGCTGTTCTATCTTCCATTCCTTTGTTTGCCATTATATGAGTGAGTTTTGCTTTTGAACTGTTGTTCACAACCCTTGTGAATATCTCATTGCATTCTGGATGCATATGTGTGATAAGTTCTGTTAATGTTGTCCTGTCATCATTGAAGTAACTTAAGAGGTGTTTGTTCTTAGTCTGGTGATCTTTGTATGACATCTGCTGACCTTTTGTTATCCTTTGGCTTTGGGTCAGTGTGCAGTTCTTGTCTCCTATTTCTATGTGGGCCTTGTTTCTGTTGTCTCCTGACTTGGCTGCCCAATCCTTAAGGGTTTTATAGAAGTCCTCTTGTTCCTCTTTGAGGCTGGCATCGTTCATGTACCCGCTTGCCACCGAAAATGAGAAACCCTTTGTGCCTGTAAACCGAATCATGACTGACCTTTTTTGTACCCCGTCCACATAGGTTGCATTGGGTGTCAGCGGTATATCTTTGGGGTTCCATACTATGAGGGACCCTATACTAGCCTTTTCATCCGTGTGTGAAATTCTAAAGTTTAGACCTTTCTGGAGCATCAGTGTCTTAACCATTGGCATACTTGTGTTTGAGATCTTGGTCTCAGAGACACATATGATGTGTGCTTTTCTGTCCAGCACTAGGTTACAGATGGTCTCTAGCTTTATCATACTATCCTGGTCCTCCTTTGTGTGTCTCAGGCCTCTCATATTCATTCCCATTACTATAATGTGTTCCTTTCTCCCTTGGGCTCTCTGTAGTTCCTGCAGCCGTATGTTTTCCGCCTCATTCCGTGAGTGCTTAGCCTTTTGCTTGATGCATCTTCCATCCACTCCGTATAGGTTTTTGTGGAAAAAGATGTTTTCCGTCCGCTCACAATTTTGAACCTTCCTCCTCAGTTTTTTCCCTGCCTGGTACCTCAGGCCCGTGGTTTTAGGGGTATTTCTTTTACCCTGGGCATTGGAAGCCATTGCTTTTCCTGTTCTAATGCCTCCAACCACCACTTGTTTTTCCCGGAATTCTCTATTTTGCGCTATTTCCTCAGGGGTTATATTCCCATATCTGAGTTGCTCCCTGATTATGGCTACCGCTCCCCTGTTGTTTAGCTTCTCATTTCTGGTGAATTTCCCGAAGCCATGGTGATACTTGATGTTAGAAGTGATCATGCTGTTTATGATGTCTCTTTCTAGCTGGTGCTCTCCTGCGTATCTGAGATTTTGGAGGATTTCCTGGATTTTGACTGCTGTGTGGAAGACCAGAAGGCCTTTGTTTTGAGCATCGATCTCACATCTGAGACCTAAGTGTTTGTATACTGGTGTCTTGTTGTCATGACTTTCTTTTCCCAGTTTTGTGAAGGGTTTGATTAAGAGGACAGTGTTCTTATGTTTCAGGTGTATTGCCAATGTCCATTCCTGACTTTGATGAAGGATATAGGTGTGGTGTTTTGTCTGAGGAAGTTTGTTTATGTCATTGTTGTATTCCTGTTGGCTTCCGTTTATCATTTCATAAAAGGTGTGCTTGTTGTTGGTACAAGTGAAGTCTAGTTTCAGCTTGAAGCACAGTGTCTCAATGTTGGCTATGGAAATGACTCCTTTCCTGCTGTATACAGGGTTGTATTTTGTAATGTCATTGTTGGTGCTCCCTCTTTCATCCTTGGGCTGGGTGATCCTGTCTTGAATTACTTCTTGTAGGTCCTGAATGTGTAATGTAGCCTCAGAGTTGTGGTGCTCCCCTTCAATGCTCCCTTCCTTTCAACCAAGATGAGAGTGCCCCTTCAAGTTTGCTTTGTGTTTCGGTTGTTGTCATTACTCCAAGTGAGTCATAGATATAGGCTTCTATGTGTTGTTCATTTGTAATTCGGAGGGTTATGAGTCTCCAGTGTTCACCGTTGCTCACCCCGAAGTGGGTCCTCAGATGTTTGCCCAATGCTTTCCTGATGAGGTGTACGAAGCTTGGTTCTCCAGTTTCCAGTTTTGAAAAAAGTTCATCATAGCCTATGGGGGGGATCGAGCTTTTGTCCTGTAGCCTGAGGGCCTCATCTAGCTGTTCAGAATCAATCCCTTCCCCGTTGTGTCCTGTTTCTGCTTCAAGACTGTTATTGTTTAGGGTTGATGACCCAGCGGGCTGCCCCCCCTTTCCCCTCATGACCTCTTTCCTGGTAAATGGCACTTCAGTCATATTGCTTCCGGTGTGTATGGCATCTACCATTTTAATGGGTGATGTTGTTGTGCTTGATTCCAGCTGACCGGGATTCCCCTTTTGTCCATGCATGGTTGTTGGGTCTGTTTGCTTCTGTGTGGGTGTTTGGGTGTCGATTCCTTCCTGCTAGTGTTCTCATTAGCTTTTTCCTTGCAGGTATATGCAGAGGTGTGTTATAGTCATGTTTGGACCGTCTGCCCCTCCTTTGTGTTGTGAAAGTTCTTCCTACTGCATCCTTCATTACCTTGTATCGGGCATTTTGATAAGGTTTCGTCTTATACTGTAGTCTTGTTTTGGTTTTAATGTGTGCCCATTTGATCCAAGTTCTGGGTCCAGGGTTGTTGTTTTTTGTCAATTTTGCTTTGTTGTGTGCTAGACAGGATGCCACGTGCCAAAGGAGGATGAGCGGCCCTTGTGATGCAGTGAGTTCCTCTCTCATCCGTTTTCTTTGAAGGGATACATAGCGGGCCATGATGTGAAGGGTGGTGATTAACATACCTTCAATTGGAGTGCTCATCTTGTATGTTGCTGAGTTTGTCTTCCTGACCATTTTAGCAATTATGTGTTCCTGCAGTAATGCCCAGCCTGTTACTTTGGGGAATTGGCCCGCAGATAGTTAGTGCTATTGTCATAGTCAGCTTGCTGCAACAGTATTTTATATATTTTACACAAGACCCGGGGTTTTCTGGGCGATCCCCCGTTGGCAAGGCAGACACCGTGCTAGGCCACGGTGCTCCAACGGGGCAAGTGTACAGGTGTTTTGTTTTTAAAGTTCTGCTTTCTATGTTTGTATGAACTGCTTGCAGCTGTCTGCTCATCCTAGATAGTTGCTGAGAATCAGGTGAGCTAGTCTCCTTCAGACCTAACTTAGCCACTAACGGTGTTGAAGGATTTGTTCAGCTTCTTCTTAGTTCCTCCGACTGAGCCAGGGGTACCTCTGTCCCGCTTCTCCCCTTTTCCCTTCTGTTCAGGGGTGAGGCCCGCTTCTCCCCCCTGAAGCATCCTCTCATTGTAACACATGCACTTGATGTGGTTGAGCCTGGCAATCCTGTCTTCTC